>JBBFKN010000170.1:0-111879 GCA_039654755.1 Calcarius lapponicus
TGATCCCTGAACCCGAATTCCCAAATCCAGGCTCCCAGTGGGGATCGGATCCTGAATCCCGAATCCCATAATCCCGGCTCCCGGTGGGATCGGATCCTGAATCCGCGAGTCCCAAATCCCGGCTCCGGTGGATGGGATCCCCCGGGAAGCTCCGCAATCCCTTCCAGACGGGAGACTTCCCAGGGGTGGCAAACTGGGAAAGCAGGAACACTCCGGGATCCCTCACCTGCGCGCCGGAGCTTTGGGAATCCGCCGGGAATTCCGGGCGCGGATTCCAGGGAATCCTTCCCGCTCCTCTCCCCGGCGCTGGGGGGGTTGAGGGTGGGGGGATCTCCCCCCCTCCGTCCCTCCGTCCGTCCGTCCGTCCCTTTCCCGGGATCCCGGGAAAAAGCCGGAGCCCGCTACCGGGGCGCGGCAGGAGCCGGGGCAGGAAGGGGGAAGGAAGCGGGAGGCGGGCCCGGGAAGCGCCGTCCCTCCCCCGGGAAGCGGCGGCCCGGGATCCCCGGGATCCCCGGGATCCAGGGAATTCCGCGCCGCGGGATGACCCCGACCCCGACCCCGCAGAGGGGTTTGAGAACGATGGGAATGGCCGGGGAGGAATAAACGGGAGAGCTTTGGGGTGGCTGCGGGTCCCGGGATGTGCTGGGAATTCCCGGTGGGAATGGGGGAAGCGAAGGGGGCGTGAGCTCTTCTCGAAATTCCAAGGTGGGGATTCCTGTGGAGCTGCAGCCCCGTTCCTGATCCAGAGGATCCTTCCCATTCTGGGTTTCCCGGGATCCTGGGAATTCTGCCTCAAAAGAGGTGGGATCCCAATCCTGATCCCAATTCCGATCCCAGAGCAGTTTAAAATTATGGGAATGCCAAGAGGAAGAAAGTGGGAAGAGGAAGCAGTGGGGTGCCCCTGATCCACAGTTTGGGGGATGTGCTGGGGAATCCCAGTGGGAAAGGGGAAGTGAGGTGGGAATTCCCGAAATTCCAGGTGGGAATTCCTGTGGAGCTGCATCCCCTTTCCTGGCCCAGAGGATGTTTTCCACTCCTGGGATGCCTTGGGATCCCAGGAATTCTGCCCTGAGGATCCTTCACCAAGGAGGAATCCCTGATCCCAATCGCTGATCCCCAATCCCGTTCCCAATCCCGATCCAGAGTGGTTTAAAATGATGGGAATGCCAAGAGGAAAAGTGGGAAGAGGAGCAATGGGGTGCCCCTGATCCCACAGTTTGGGGGATGTTGCTGGGAATTCCCTGTCGGGAATGGGGAATTCCCAGTGGGACATGGGGAAGTGAAGGGAGAATTCCGAAAATTCCAGGTGGGAATTCCTGTGGAGTTGCCAGCCCCTGCAGGGATTCTTCTCCCAGCCCGTTCTTGGCTCCAGAATCCTTCCCACCCCTGGGATCCCCGCGATCCTGGGAATTCTGGCCCCGAGGATCCTGCACTGAGGTGGAATCCCAATTCCCAATCCCAATCCCAATCCCAATCCCAATCCCGATCTCAATCCCAGAGTGGTTTAGGGAACACTGGGAAATGCCAGGAGGAAAAGCGGGAAGAGGAGGGGGAGCAGTGGGGTGCCCCTGATCCCACATTTTGGGGATGGCTGCGATCCCGGGATGTGCTGGGAATTCCCAGTGGGAATGGGAAGTGAAAGGGAGGTGAGCACTTCCCGAAATTCCAGGTGGGAATTCCTGTGGAGCTGCAGCCCATGATGGTGTCCAAGGACACCTGCTCATTCCCACTCCCAATCCCATTCCCATTCCCATTCCCAATCCCATTCCATCCTTTTCCCTTTCCCATTCTCCCTATCCTAATCCCAGTCCCCAGTTCCAATCCCAATCCCAATCCCAATCCCATTCCTGTTCCCATTCCCACTCCCATTCCCATTCCCGCTCCCATTCCCATTCTCTCTCCCATTCCATCCTTTTCCCTTTCCCATTCCATATCCCAATCGACCAATCCCATTCCCATTTTCACTCCCATTTCCCAATCCCCTATCCCAATCCCTTTCCCATTCCCCAATCCACTCCCATTCCCATTCCCACTCCCATTCCCAATGTCAGTCTCAATTCCATTCCATCTTCCCCATTCCCAACTCCCATTCCATCCTTTCCCCTTTCCCATTCCCACTCCCATTCCCACTCCCCATTCCCAATCCAATCCCATCCCAATCCCAATCCCATTCCCATTCCCATTCCCAATCCCATCTCCCTCATCTCCTTCTCCTTTCCCACTGCTCCCAAAATTTTTCCCCTCTCCAGGTGTTCTGGGGGGCCACGACCCCAAAATTTCGGAGATGCCCCCCACGGGATGCGGGGCTCCCCCCGTTCCCCAAAACCCCCAGGGAATTTCCGCCATCCCCTTCTCTGGAATTCCACATCCCGGAAAATCCACCTCGGAATTCCCTTTTAGGAACCCCAAATTCCTTTTTTTTTTTCCCGGGATCCCGAGCAGATCCCTCTTTCCCTGGATCCCAAAGATTCCCATCCCCGGCTGTTCCCGAGCTCTTCCCACGCACTCGGCTGCGCAAATTCCCACGCTTCCCGGCTGGAATCCTGGATCCTCAGGGCCGGCCGGGAATTTCCCCGGATCTCAGATTCGCCAAAAATTCCCTCTGGGAATCTCCCCCCTGGATCTCAGATTCCAAAAATTCCCTCTGGGAATCTCCCCTGGATCTCATATTCCCTCTGGGAATCTCCCCTGGATCTCAGATTCCCAAAAACTTCCCTCGGGAAATCTCACCCCCGGATCTCGGATCCCCCAAAAAAATCCCTCCGAGAATCCCCCGGATCTCAGATCCCAAAATTCCCCTCTGGGAATCTCCCCCTGGATCTCAGATTCCCAAAAATTCCCTCTGGGAATCTCCCCCTGGATCTCAGAGTTCCCAAAAAATTCCCTCTGGGAATCTCCCCCTGGATCTCAGATTCCCAAAAAATGCCCCTCGGGAAACCTCCCCCCCAGATCTCGGATCCCCAAAATTCCTTACGGGAATCCCCCTGGATCTCAGATCCCCAAAAATTCCCCTCCGGGAAATCTCCCCCCGGATCTCGGATCCCCAAAAATTCCCTCCAAGAATCTCCCCCCGGATCTCGGATCCCCAAAAAAATTCCCTCCGGGAATCTCCCTGGATCTCAGATTCCAAAAATTCCCTCGGGAAACCTCCCCCCCAGATCTCGGGTCCCCCAAAAATTCCCTCGGAAATCTCCCCCCAGATCTCGGATCCCAAAAAATTCCCTCTGGGTATCTCCCTGGATCTCAGATTCCCAAAAATTCCCTTTAGGAATCCCCCTGAATCTCGGATCCCAAAAATTCCCTCCGGGAATCCTCCTGGATCTCAGATCCCCAAATTCCGCTCCGGGAATCTCCCCACAGCATTCTCGGATCCCCAAAATTCCTTCCCGGGAATCCCCCTGGATCTCAGATTCCCCAAAAATTCCCTCCGGGAATCTCCCCCCAGATCTCTGGATCCCCAAAATTCCTTCCGGGAATCCCCCAGGATCTCAAGATTCCCAAAAATTCCCTCGGGAAATCTCTCCCCCTGAGATCTCAGATTCCCAAACAAATTCCCTCTGGGAATCTCGCCCCTGGATCTCAGATTCCCAAACAAATTCCCTCCGGGACATCTCCTCCCCAGATCTCGGATCCCCAAAAATTCCCTCCAAGAATCTCCCCTGGATCTCGGATCCCAAAAAAAATTCCCCTCGGGAAATCTCCCCCAGATCTCGGATCGCCCAAAATTCCTTACGGGAAATACCCCTGGATCTCAGATTCCCAAAAATTCCCTTTGGGGAATCCCCCCTGGATCTCAGATCCCCAAAAATTCCCTCGGGAAATCTCCCCCCGGATCTCGGATCCCCCCAAAATTCCCTCTGGGTATCTCCCTGGATCGCAGATTCCCAAAAAATTCCTCCGAGAATCCCCCGCGGATCTCAGGATCCCCAAAATTCCCTCCGGGAATCTCCCCACAGATCTCGGATCCCCAAAATTCCCTCCGGGAATCTACCTGGATCTCAGATTCCCAAAAATTCCCTCGGGAATATCTCCCCCCAGATCTCGGACCCCCCAAAATTCCTTCCGGGAATCCCCCTGGATCTCAGATTCCCAAAAATTCCCTCCGGGAATCTCCCAGGAGAGAGTTCCGAGCAGGGAACCATCCCGCTCCTCCTCATCCTTTCCCCGTCCCATCCCACCTCAAATTCCAGACGGTTTTGGGGGGGGGGGTTGGAAAACGCGCGCCCCGAATTCCCCGAGATATTCCCGATGATCCCAAATCCCGCGCGATTCCCGGGGACTCACTCAGGAGGCGGCTGTGAGCCATCCCATGCTCTCCTTTTTTCCCTTTTTTCCCCTTTTTTTCCCCTTTGTTCCAAAGGCGATCCCGCCGTCGCTCCGGGAACGGCTCCCGGGAAACCGCTGCTCCCTCCCCTCCCCCTTTCCCTTCCACTCCCAATTTTCCCCTTTTTCCATTGGCACGGAGAGCTGGGAATCAAAACCCGCCTGGAATTTTTTTTTTTTCCCTTCTCCCATCGCTAGGGAGGCGGACGCTTTGGAATTGCGACATTCCCAGGAGGAAAAAATAAATAAAATAAAATTATTATTTTTTTTATAAATAGGGATTCACTCACTTCTTTTTTTCTCCAGAAGGGAAATGCTGGAGCAGGGAATGAGCTCCGAGGGATCTCGGCCGGGATTTTGGGAGCGGGAGAAGTTGGAGCCGCTTCCAGGGGGTTGGAATGGAGCCGTTCCCAGGCGCCGAGGGAATGCCGCGGGCTCTTGCTAGCCATCTCCTTGAGAGCCTGGGGAAAAAAAATCTATTCCAACCCTCCCTCCCCCCCCCCCCCTCAATTCCAGCATTCCAAGGAATTCGGGCTAGCTCTCGCCGGCCCTCCGGACCTCGATCATTCCATGATTCGCTCGGATAATTCCACCTTTAGGATGAGTTTTAGGGGATCTTTTCCCGCCAGGAAAATCCCGGGAAATGAGGGAGGATGGATGGGGGTCAGGTCGTGGGTTCATCCCGTTTTTCCTCAGTCTCCTTTGGGATCGGGCTTGGGAAAGGGATTGAGGGGATGACTTTCTCAGGCTGAGATTCCCGGATTTTTCCCCGTCTGAGGATTCCTGGAGGGAATAATTGTGAGATGGCCGCGTCCCGAAAGAGGGTCGGGAAATCCCAAAATACTGCGAATTTTCCACCAATTATCCCCTGGAATATTCCCAAACCAACACCACCAGGGCCACGAAATTCCCAGGAAAAGGACATTCCAGGAAGGGGAAAAAAGCAGAATTGGGGGAAGAAGAGGTGGAAATTTCCCCCAAATTTGGGGCCAATTCCCGGGAATCCAAGCAGGGCCTCACCCCCCCCCCCCCCTCTCCCCCTCCCCCTCCCCCCCCATCCCCATTCCCAACCTCCCCCGATTTCCATGGAAACTGCGGATCCCAATTCCATGGCAACCCCCCATGGCAACAGGCGGCTCCCACGTCCCGCAGGGGAGGAGGAGGAGGAGGAGGAGGGAGAGGAGCCGGAATGCCGAGCCTGGAGGGTTCTGTGCCATGGGATTCATGGAATTCCCAGAAACCCCGGAGAGTCGGGCGTGAGGGAGGCTGGAAAAGGCGAATTCCCAGGAATTGGGAGTGGGATCCCTGTCCAGGGATTCTCTGGGAATTCCAGCCCAGCCGGGAATTCCTTCCCGAGCATCCCAAAATTCCCACCTGGAAGCACCATCCCCGCGCTCCCTCCAGCCCTTGCCCAAATCCCAGCTCTCCTTTCCCTCTGAGAAAAGGCTCCAAAGATTCCCTGGAGTCCCTTCCTGATCCAGCTGCACATTCCAGCTCTACCAGCTGGCATATGGATCCATCCTCATCCGATTCCTCGCTTGGAAAGGAGATTTCAGGCATCCAGGAGTGTTTCCCGTAGAATTCGACGGACTCCAGCGAAGGGTGTCTCTCCCTTCCCTTTCCTCATGTCCCAAATTCCAGTAAAAATATCTCCTTCCTGAAATCGGATTTCCGAATGTCCTCTGAGTCCCAGAATCCAGGAATGGTTTTGGATTCCATGGGCCTTGCATCCCTATTAACATTCCCAGGGCCCACTTCCCAACCGATCCCAGGGTGATCCAAGCCCATCCCACCCTTCACTGGACTGACTCCCAGGGAGTTCGTCTGGAATTCTCAGCCCAGCCGGGAATTCCTTCCCAACGATCCCACCATCCAAGCTCCCCTTTCTCCAGATTGAATTCCCTCCATCCCCAGCTCTCGCCGAGCCTGGCATTGGATCCCGTCCGCCATCCTGATTCCTCCTTGGAAAGGATTTCGCGATCCAGGGGCTTCACTGGGAATTCGGGACTCCAGGAGAGGGTCTCCCTTCCCCTTTTCCATCCCCCCGAATTCCAGTAGAAGATCCCTCGGGATGGAGATCCTCAGCGACTGCTATCCCAGAATCCCGGAATTTTTGGGAGGAGATCCCTGGACTTTTCAATCTCAACCCATTCCCAGCCCCGATCCCAGGGCTGCTCCAGCCTGTTCATTGGAGATTCTCAGGAATCTCCTGGGAATTCCCTCCCTCTCATCGACCCACACCCCGTCTCCTGCCTCCCGGATCCCGGAGGGAAGGAGCGGCAGGAGCTCTCCCGGTTCCTTTCCCCCGCTGTTTCCCACGGAAAAGCGCCGGCGGAAATTTGGAAAAATTGGGGAGCCCGGGGGAGGGGGGCCATGACCGCTCCCGCCGTTGCCAGAGTCAACGGGCAAGGGCACTCTGCGATCAAGGCGCAACTCTACGCGCAGGGTGAGTGCCCGCACGCGTTGCTCGGCAGACGAAGGACGCTCGGGTGGTGCGCGCATTGCGCTAGAGCCGGCAGCGCATCGGCCGTTGCCCGGGGTAGACGGGAGCCGCGCATGCGCGGTAACGGGCGCGCACCTGCGCCAGGAGTGTGCTCATGGAGGCCCGGGGAGGACGCGGGGCGGGCCCAGGCCCGAACCTGGAGCTCGTCCGAGCTTCGAACCCGAGCCCGAGCTCGATCCCTAAATTCCATCCCAAGGCCGGATCCCGGCGCTGGCTTCCGGGCGCGGTTCCCGACTTTCGCGTCCCGGTCCCCGTTCCCTGATGGCGGTACCTGATGCGCTGTTCTCCCGATGGCGGTGCCGATTTCGGTCCCGATTTCGGTCCGATGCCGGGGTCCGGTGCGGACTGGGAGCGGCTAGCAGCGAATCGCCGCCGCGCCGGAACCGCATCGATTGAGTGCGCGCGCCGGTGAAGGAACGGGGGGGCCGGGCCTCCCATTCCCCGCTTTTCCAGAGGTGGGGGGGGCCGGTGCTGGGGCGGGTTCCCATCCTCCCCTAACTGGGCCGGGGAGGTTCCACGAGCCGAACCCAAAGCCGGGGGCTCAGAATCGGGAGACCCGGGGCTTCGGAACCGGGTGCGACCGAGACTTGGGATTCTGTCCCAAACCCGATCCCAGGGGATCAGGAAAAATTCTCCAGAAACTCCGGGTGATCCATCCCAAATCCATTCCCAGAGCTCAGGGTCCATCCCCAGACAACAAGAACCCAGGCCAGGACCCTTGCCGATGGCTCCAAATCCAGTCCCAATCCCAGGGGTCAGGATCCATCCCAAAGGCTCAGCGATCCATCTCAGACCCAGTCCCAGGCTCAGAGATCCATCCCAAAATCTCAGGATCTCCCCATCCCAATCCCAATTTCAGGTGCAGGGATCCATCCCCAGAACCCAATCCCAGGCTCAGGATCATCCCAAACCCAGTCCCAGGCTCACCGATCCATCCCAATCCTAATTCCAGCTTGGGATCCATCCCAGGCTCAGGATCCATCCCAAAATCTCAGGATCACATCCCAATCCCCAGATCAGGATCTACCCCAAAGGCTCAAGGATCCATCCCAATCCCAGGCTCAGGATCCATCCTCCAAAGACTCCGGATCCATCCCCAACCCAGATCCCCAGGCTCAGGATCCATCCCAAAGGCTCCAGGATCCCATTTGAATCCCAGCTCAGGATCCATCCTAAACCCAATCCCAGAGGCCTCAGGATCATCCCAAACCCCAGGTCCCAGGGCTCAGGATCCATCCCAGTCCTAATCGTCCAGAGCTCGGGATCCACCCAGGCTCAGGATCCATCCCAAAATCTCAGGATCCATCCCAATCCCAGGATTTCAGTGCAGGATCCATCCCAACGCAATCCCAGGCTCAGGATCCATCCCAACTCAATCCCAGTCTCTGGTTCCATCCCCAAAGGCTCAGGATCCATCCTAAACCCAATCTCCAGGCTCAGGATCATCCCAAACCCAGTCCCAGGCTCAGGATCCATCCCAATCCTAATTCCAGAGCTCGGCATCCATCCCAGGCTCAGGATCTCATACCCAAACCCAATCCCAGGCTCTGGTTCCATCCCAAACTAGGCTCAGGATCCATCTGAATCCCAGGCTCAGGATCAGTCCCCAAACCCCAGTCCCAGGCTCAGGATCCAACCCTATCCTAATTTCCAGAGCTCAGGATCCATCCCAGGCGTCAGGATCCATCCCGAGAACCCAATCCCAGGCTCAGGATCCATCCTGGAACCAAAATCCCAGAGGCTCAGGGTCATCCCCTCAAACCCGCAGTCCCAGGTTTAGGATCCATCCCAATCCTAATTCCAGAGCTCGGGATCCATCCCAAAGGCTCGAGGATCTCCATCTCAGACCCAATCCCAGGCCCTCTAGGATCCATCCTAAACCCAATCCCAGGCTCAGGATCATCCAAAACCCAGTCCCAGGTTCAGGAATCCATCCCAATCCTAATTCCAGAGCTCGGGAGTCCATCCCAAAATCTCAGGATCCATCCCAATCCCCAGACCTAGGATCCACCCCAATCCCAATTTCAGGTGCAGTGATCCACTCCCAAACCCAAATCCCAGCTCAGGATCCCATCCCAAACCCATCCCAGGCTCAGGACCCATCCTAAACCCCAATCCCAGGCTCAGGATCCATCCTAAACCCAATCCCAGGCTCAGGGTCATCCCAAACCCAGTCCCAGGCTCAGGATCCATCCCAAAATCTCAGGATCCATCCCAATCCCCAGATCCAGATCTACCCCAAAGGCTCAGGATCCATCTGAACTCCAATCCCAGGCTCAGGATCATCCCAAACCCAGTCCTCCAGGACTCAGGAATCCATCCAATCCTAATTCCAGAGCTCGGGATCCATCCTCAAAGGCTCAGGATCCATCTCAGACCCAATCCCAGGCTCAGGAATCATACCAACACCAGTCCCAGGCTCAGGATCCATCCCAATCCTAATTCCAGAGCTTAGAATCCATCCTAAACCCAATCCCAGGCTCAGGATCTATCCCTAAACCCAATCCCAGGCTCAGGATCCATCACCAATCCTAATTCCAGAGCTCGGGATCCATCCCAGGCTCGGGATCCATCCCAAAATCTCAGGATCCATCCCAATTTCAGGTGCAGGATCCATCCCAAACCCAATCCCAGGCTCTGGTTCCATCCCTAAGGCTCAGGATCCATCTCAGACCCAATCCCTCAGGCTCAGAATCCAGTCCCAATCCTAATTCCAGAGCTCAGGATCCATCCCAAAGGCTCAGGATCCATCTCAGACCCAATCCCAGGCTCAGAATCCATCCTAAACCAAATCCCAGAGGCTCAGGGTCATCCCAAACCCACAGTCCCAGGGTCAGGATCCCATCCGCAATCCTATTTTCCAGAGCTCGGGATCCATCCCAGGCTCAGGATCCATCCCAAAATCTCAGGATCCATCCCAATGCCAAATTTCAGGTGCAGGATCCATCCCAAACACCAATCCCAGGCTCAGGATCCATCCCAAAGGCTCAGGATCCATCTCAAACCAATCCCCAGGCTCAGAATCCATCCCAATCCTAATTCCAGAGCTCGGGATCGCATCCCAAAATCTCAGGATCCCATCCCAATCCCAATTTCAGGTGCAGGATCCAATCCCAAACCCAGTCACAGGCTCAGGATCCATCCCAATCCTAATTCTCCAGAGCTCGGCATCCATCCCAAAATCCCAGGATCCATCCCAATCCCCAGATCAGCATCTAACCCCAAAGGCTCAGGATCCATCCCAACATCCCATATAACAACAGTAATAGTAATAATAATAATAATAATAATATTAATAAATAATAGTAATTATTCCCAACCTTTTCCTGTTTTTCCCTCCCAGGGCAAGCGCCTTGGAGAGAAGGTGGAGCAGGACGAGGAGGAGGAGGAGGAGGACGAGAAGAGGAAGAGCCTGAAGCTGATCGAGGAGACCGATGAGGGGTGGAGGAAGGATTGGGAATGCTCCTCTGGGATCCCTTCCTTGTCCCTGGTTTTCCTCCTTTTTTGGGCCAAAAACCAGGAGAGAAACCCCAGGGTGGGAATTTTGGGCCAGATCCTTGGGATCCGGTGGGAATCGTCTCTTCTGGGATTCCTGTCTTATCCCTGGTTTTCCTCCTTTGTGGGCCAAAACCCAGGAGAGATGAGACAAGAAAAATGGGAGAAGACAGCACCTTAGGACCGGGATATTGGATCCGAAGGGAATTTCCTCTTGGATCTTTTCTTATCCCTTGTTTTCCTTCTTTTTGGGGCCCAAATCCAGGAGAGGAAACTTCCCAGGAGTGGAATTTAAGATCCAATGGGAATCTCCTCTTGGATCCCTCCTTGTTCCATGTTTTAATTCTTGGTGTCCCCATTTGATGGGACACAAAATCCAGGAGAGAAAATTCCCCAGGAGTGGATTTGGGGATCCAATGGGAATTTTCCTCTTGGATCTTTTCTTATCTCCCTTGTTTTTCCTTCTCTTTTTGGGCCCACATCCAGGAGAGGAACTCTCTCAGGACCCGGCACTGGGGCTGGACTGGGAATATTCCTCTTGGATCCCTCCTTGTTCCACGTTTTCCTCGCTTGGCGTCCCCACTGGTGGGACAAAAAAATGGGGAGAGAAATTCCCAGGAGTGGAATTTGGGATCTGATTGGGAATTTCCTCTTGGATCTCCCTCCTTAGTCCCTGGTTTTGATCCTTGGTGTCCCCTTGTGGGGACAAGAAAGCTGGGAGAGAAACCCTAGGAATGGGATTTGGGATCCGACGGGGAATTTCCTCTTTGGATCCCTCCTTGTTCCCTGCTTTTATTCTTGGTGTCCCCTTTGATGGGACACAGAAAAACTGGGAGAGAGAAAACTCTCCCACGGAGTGGAATTTGGGATCCGATGGGAATTTCCTCCTTGGATCCTTTTTATCCCTTTTTTTCCTTCTTTTTGGGCCAAATCCACCCAGGACTGGGATTTGGGATCCACGGGAATTTCCTCTTGGATCCCTCCCTTGTTCCACGTTTTCCTCCTTGCTGTCCCATTGATGGAACAAAAAACTGGGAGAGAAACTCCCCAGGAGTGGGATTTGGGATCCGATGGGAATCTCCTCTTGGATCTTTTCTTATCCCTTGTTTTGATCCTTGGCTCTCCCCTTGGTGGCGACAAAAAAGCTGGGAGAGAAACTCTAGGGAATGGGATTTGGGATCCAATGGGAATTTCCTCTTGGATCCCTCCTGTTCCATGTTTTTATTCTGGGCGTCCCCATTGCGATGGGACAAAAAATTGGGAGAGAAAACTCCCATGGATTGGGATAGCGAGCAGCAGGACCCTTGATCGGCTGGGAATGGGTTGGATTCCATGGGACTTTCCAAACCTGAAATGGGATTCTGGAATGGGATGGGATTCCGGGATGGTACTCCAGGATTGGGATTTTGGGATGGATAGGATTCCGGGATGGGATTCCAGGATGGGATTCCCGGGATGGGATTCTGGGATGGGATTATGGGATGGGGATTCTGGGATGGGGTTTATGAGATTTTTGGAATTATGGGATGGGATTCTGAGATGGGGTTCCAGGATGGTATTATGGGATTGGGATGGGATTCCAGGAAGGGATTCCGGAATGGGATTCCGGGATGGGAATATGGGATGGGATGGGGTATACCAGGAATGGGATTCTGGGATGGGATTCTCAGGATGGGATTATGGGATGGGATTCCGGAATGGGATTCCGGGATGGGAATTATGGGAAAAGGATTCTGGGATGGGAATTATGGGATTCTGGGATGGGATTCCAGGATAGGATTATGGGATGGGATTCTGGGATGGGGTTACGAGATTTTTGGAATTCTGGGATGGGATTCAGAGATGGGATCCCAGGATGGGATTCCATGATGGGGATTTATGGGATCGGATGGGATGGGATAAATGTCATGGGATTATGTCATGGGATTATGAGATTATGGGATTATTGGATGGGATTCTGGGATGGGATTCCAGGATGGGATTATGGAATTATAGGATGGGATGGGATTCAGGATGGGATTCCGGGATGGGATTCCAGGATGGGATTATGGAATTATAGGAGATGGGATGGGATTCTGGGAATGGGATTCTGGGAAGGGATTCTGGGATGGGAATTATGGGATTCTGGGATGGGAATTATGGGATGGGATGGGATTATGTCATGGGATTATGAGATTATGGGATTATGGGATGGGGATGGGATTCTGGAATGGGATTCTGAATGGGATTCTGGAATGGGATTATGGGATGGGATTCCAGGATGGGATTCTGGGATGGGAATTATGGGATTCTGGGATGGGATTCCAGGATGGGATTATGGGATTTATGTGATTATGGGATGGGATTATGAGAGTAGAATTATGGGATGGGATTACTGGGGTGGGATTATTGGATGGGATTCCTGGATGGGATTCCAGGATGGGGATTATGGGAATTATAGGATGGGAATGGGATTCCAGAATGGGATTCTGGGAAGGGATTCTGGGATGGGATTCCTGGAATTGGGATTCTGGGATGGGATTATGGGATGGGATTTCTGGGGATGGGATTCCAGGATGGGATTCTGGGAAGGGACTTCTGGGATGGGAATTATGGGATTCTGGGATGGGATTCCGGGATGGGATTCCTGGAATGGAATGTCCAGAATGGGGATTCTGGGATGGCATCTGGGGATGGGATTCCAGGATGGGATTATGGAATTATAGGATTGGGATTGGGATTCCAGAATGGGGATTCTGGGATGGGATTCCTGGAATGGGATTCCAGGAAGGGATTCTCGGATGGGATTCTGAGGATGGGATTTCAGGATGAGATTCCAGAATGAGATTTATAGGATGGGATTCAGGGAAAGGATTTAGGGAAAGAAAGGGAATTCAGGATCCTTTAGGATCTGGGATTGGACCGGGATCCTTGGACTTGGATTCCCACCAGCCCACGGGGCGGGAAGGACTCCGGGATTGGCGCATTCCAAACCCAAATTCCCGGGATATCCCTCTCCCGGCAGGAGCCCTGGCCAAGCTGCTCTTCCACGGGACGCAGACTGCTGAGCAACCTCCAGGTGGAATCCGACACCATGCCGGGAATCGCCGGCGGCGGGAAAAGGACAGGCAGGACAAGCGGAGGAGGTGAGTTTGGATTTGGGAATTCTGCCGGAATTCCCATGGAAAATTCCTGCCTCGTGACGAGGTCCCCAAATCCCTGCTGGCCCAGGTGGTTTTGAGGGAGTTTTCCGGAAGGTTCTTGGAGAGCTGGAGGTGTCTTTGGGAATGGGATGGAGGGATGGGACACAGGGAATGGCTTCCCAGTGGAAAGGGGAGCTTGGGATGGTGGGGATCTTGGTGGGATCTTGGGAAGGAATTCCTGGCTGGGCTGGGATTCCCAGAGAATCCCTGGATCCCTGGGAGTGTCCAAGGAAAGGTTGGACGGAGCTTGGAGCACCCTGGGATAGTGGGAGGTGTCCCTGGGATGGGATCTGAGGTCCCTTCCCACCCAAATCATTCCAGGATTTTGGGATCCGGGACACCCAGGATCCATCCTGAAGGATTTTTATGGAATTTGGAGATGGAAAAAGGAAGGCAGACCCTTCCTGGAGTCCTGAATTTCCAGAGAATTCCCAGAGAATCCCTGGGAGCATCCAAGGGTGGATTTGGATCACGCTGGGATGGTGGGAATTGTCCCTGGGATGGGATTGAAGGTCCATGGATCCCATCCCAAACCATTCCGGGATTCTGGGATCAAGGACACTCAGGATCCATCCCCAGGGATTTTTATGGAATTTGGGGGTGGAAAAGGGAAGGGAGACCCTTCCTGGAGTCCCCAATTCCCAGTGAGATCCCTGGCAGTGTCCCAGGCTGGATTTGGATCACCCTGGGATGGTGGGAAGTGTCCCTGGGATGGGATAGAAAATCCATGGATCCGATCCCAGACCATTCTGGGATTCTGGGATCAAGGACACTCAGGATCCATCCTGGGGGATTTTTATGGAATTTGGGGATGCAAAAGGGAAGGGAGACCCTTCCTGGAGTCCTGAATTCCCAGGGAATTCCCTGGATCCCGAAATTCCTTCTCAAGGAGGAGTCGGGATGGGGCTGGATCCAATGGCAGTCTGGGAGAGCTGGGAATGTGCAGCTGGATCAGGGAAGGATCCAGGGAGCCTTTTCCAGAGGGAAAGGAGAGCTGGGATTTGGGCAAGGGCTGGAGGGAGCCAGGGAATGGCTTCCAGTGGGAATTTTGGGATCTTGGGATGGTGGGATCTTGGGAAGGAATTCCTGGCTGGGCTGGAATTCCCAGAGAATCCCTGGGAGTATCCAAGGAAAGGTTGGAGCACCCTGGGATCGTTGGGTTGGAATGGGATGGGATTGAAGGTCTCCACAAATCCCATCCCAAACCATTCTGGAATTCCTGCTTGGGATTCCTCGGCACATTCCAGGAAAGGCTCTGCCCATCCTGCCCTGGCAGCGGATTTTTTCCTGCTGGGATTTTCCAAAGGTTTTTCCGGCCTCTGGCATTCCCTGATCCCCACCGGGATCATTGCTGGGTGGTCTTGTCCTGCTTTTCCATCAGCCCCCTTCCCGAAATTCCAGGAAACACCAAATCTGTGCTCCCGGGATTTAGAGAAGGGATTCAGAGAAGAAAAGGGATTTTAGGGAGGAGATTTGGGGAAGGAAAGGGATTTAGGGAAGGGATTTAGGGAAGGAAAGGGATTTTAGGGAATGGATTTAGGGAAGGGATTTAGGGAATGGATTTAGGGAAGGGATTTAGGGAATGGGACAAGGGAAGGGATTTAGGGAAGGAATTCATGGAAGAGATTTAGGAAAGGGATTTAGGAAAGGGATTTAGGGAAGGGTTTTAGGGAATGGATTTAGGGAAAGGAACTAGGGAAGGGAAGGAATTTTAGGGAAGAGATTTAGGAAAGGGATTTAGGAAAAGGGTTCAGGAAAGGGATTTAGGGAAAGGATTTAGGGAAAGAAAGGGATTTAGGGAAGGGATTCAGTGAAGGGATTTAGGGAATGGATTTTAGGAAAGGAATTTAGGGAATGGAAAAAGGGAAGGAAATTAGGGAAGGAATTCATGGAAGGGATTTAGGGAATGGATTTGGGGAAGAGATTTAGGAAAGGGATTTAGGAAAGGGGTTCAGGAAAGGGTTTTAGGGAATGGATTTAGGGAAAGAAAGGGATTTAGGGAAGGGAAGAGATTCAGGGAAGGGATTTAGGGAAAGGATTGAGGGAAGGGATTTAGGGAAGGAAAGGAATTCAGGGAAGGGATTTAGGAAAGGGATTTTAGGGAAGGGATTTAGGAAAGGGATTGAGGGAATGGCTTTGGGGAAGAGACTTAGGAAAGGGGTTCAGGGAGAAGATTTAGAAAAGGAAAGGGATTCAGGGAGGAGATTTAGGGAAGGAATTCATGGAAGGCGTTTAGGGAAGGAAAGGAATTTTAGAGAAGAGATTTAGGAACGGGACTTTGGGAAGGGATTTAGGGAAGGAAAATAATTCAGGGAAGGAAAGGGATTCAGGGAGGGGGATTTAGGGAAGGAAAGGGATTTTAGGGAAGGGATTCAGGAAAGGATTTTAGGGAAGAGATTTAGGAAAGGGATTTAGGGAATGGATTTTAGGGGATGGATTTAGGGAATGGATTTAGGGAAGGGATTCATGGAAGGCATTTAGGGAAGGAAAGGAATTTCAGGGAAGGGATTTAGGAAGGGACTTTGGGAAGGGATTCAGGAAAGGATTTTAGGGAAGAGATTTAGGAAAGGGGTTCAGGAAAGGGATTTAGCGAAAGGGTTTTAGGAAATGGATTTAGGGAATAGATTTAGGAAAGGGATTTAGGGAATGGATTCATGGAAGGGATTTTAGGGAAGAGATTTAGGAAAGGGATTTAGGGAATGGGTTTTAGGGAATGGATTTAGGAAAGGGATTCATGGAAGGTATTTAGGGAAGGAAAGGAATTTTAGGGAAGGGATTTAGGGAAAGGACTTCGGGATGGGGTTCAGGAAAGGATTTTAGGGAAGAGATTTAGGGAAGGGGTTCAGGAAAGGGATTTAGGGATAGGATTTTAGGGAAGGGATTTAGGAAATGGATTTAGGAAAGGGATTTAGGGAATAGATTTAGGAAAGGGATTTAGGGAATGGATTCATGGAAGGGATTTAGAAAAGGGATTCAGGGAGGGGTTTTAGGGAAGGAAAGGGATTTAGGGAAGGGATTCATGGAAGGCATTTAGGGAAGGAAAGGAATTTCAGGGAAGGGATTTAGGAAGGGACTTTGGGATGGGGTTCAGGAAAGGATTTTAGGGAAGAGATTTAGGGAAGGGATTTAGGGAAGGGTTTTAGGAAATGGATTTAGGGAAGGGATTTAGGAAAAGGATTTGGGGAAGGTATTTTAGGAAAGGGATTTAGAGAAGAGATTTAGGAAAGGGATTTAGGGAATGGATTTAGGAAAGGGATTTAGGAAAGGGATGCATGGAAGGGATTTAGAAAAAGAATTCAGGGAAGGGTTTTAGGGAAGGAAAGGGATTTAGGGAATGGATTTAGGGAAAGGGATTTAGGGAAGGGATTCATGGAAAGGATTTAGGGAAGGAGAGGAATTCAGGAAAGGAAAGGGATTCAGGGAAGGGGTTTAGAGAAGGAAAGGGATCTTGGGAAACGGATTTAGGGAGGGGATTTAGGGAATGGATTTAGGGAAGGGATTTAGGGAAGGGATTCAGGGGATGGATTCAGGGAAGGAAAGGAATTTTAGGGAGGGGATTCAGGGAAGGAAAGCAATTCAGGAAAGGGATTCAGGGAAGAGATTCAGGGAAGGGAAGAACCCCAGGTCTGGAGCAATTCCAGCCCTGTCCCATCTCCCTGATTCCCTGTCTTCCCTCAGGCTGGAAAAGCTGGAGGCGGACGCCATGCACGGCACGGAGAAGTTGGAGGAGATCAACTCCAAGTGGGCGCTGGTGGGGGAGGTGAAGATCCCGCAGGAACTGTGGGAGCTGCTGGAGCAGCAGCGGGAGGAGTGCGAGCAGCTCCTGGCGGGGAAGAACCAGCTCATCCGTGAGCTCCAGGAGGTATTTCGGGAATTCTCGGAGCCGCTCCCGGGGCTGGAGCACCTCTGGTGCGGATCCAGGCTGGGAGAGATGGGAATGTGGAGCTGGATCAGGGGAGGATCCAGGGAATCCCTCAAGGGAGAGCTGGAATTTGGGCAAGGGCTGGAGGGAGCCAGGGAATGGCTTCGAGTGGGAAAGGGGAGCTTGGGATGGTGGGATCTTGGGAAGGAATTCCTGGCTGGGCTGGAATTCCCCTGGGAGCATCCAAGGGTGGATTTGGATCACCCTGGGATCATGGGAATTGTCCATGGGATGGGATGGAAGGTCCATGGATCCCATCCCAAACCATTCCAGAATTCTGGGATCAAGGACACTCAGGATCCATCCCCAGGGATTTTTATGGAATTTGGGGATGGAAAAGGGAAGGGAGACCCTTCCTGGAGCCCCCAATTCCTAGGGAAGCTCCTGGATCCCGAAATTCCTTCTCAAGGAGGAGTCGGGATGGGAATGGATCCAATGCCAGGCTGGGAGAGCTGGGAATGTGCAGCTGGATCAGGGAAGGATCCAGGGAATCCTTGGAGCCTTTTCCAGAGGGAAAGGAGAGCTGGGATTTGGGCAAGGGCTGGAGGGAGCCAGGGAATGGCTTCCAGTGGGAAAGGGGAGCTTGGGCTGGTGGGATCTTGGGAAGGAATTCCTGGGAGAATCCCTGGCAGTGTCCAAGGAATGGTTGGATCACCCTGGCATCGCGGGATTGGAATTGGCTGATCCTTAAGTTCCCTTCGCACCCAACCCACGATAATTCCATGTCCTGCCCTTTCCCCGAGGATTCCCCGAGGATTCCCCGAGGATTCCCCGAGGATTCCCCGAGGATTCCCCAAGGATTCCCCGAGGATTCCCACTAATTCCAGCCCCCTTTTCCCTGTTTTTTTGCAGGAGCTGAAGGCCCGGGACGAGCAGTACGAGCAGACGCTGAGGGAGCAGGCGGAGGCCACCCAGGTGCTCCTGGAGAGGATGGAGGAGCAAACCCGGAATCTGCTCAGATCCTACCAGCACCACCTGCGGCGCATCGAGGTACCCAAATCCCAAATGGGAAAAACGGGAAAAGCGGGAAAATCGCAGTGGTTTCCGTATTGTTGGGAAAATTAATCCACAAACACCAAGGTTTATGTCCAAAAAGGAGACAGGGTTGCCTTTTTGGTTTATTCTTTTATATATTTTTTATATTTGTTTAAAAAAAATTATATGAATTCTTTTATATATTTTATATTTTTGCTTTATGTATATATATTCTTTTATATATTCTATATATATATATATAAATTCTTTTATATATTTTCTGTATTTGCTATATATAAAAATTTTTTAATTTCTTTTATATATATGCTTTATATAAATATAAATTATTTTATATATTTTATATATTTCCTTTATATATATATATAAATTCTTTTATGTATTTTATATATTTCCTATATATATAAATACATTCTTTTATATATTTTATATATTTGCTTATATATATAAAAATTCTTTTATATATTTTATATATTTGCTTTTCATGTATTCTTTTATATATTTTATATAGTTCCTTTATATATATATAAATTCTTTTATATATTTAATATATTTCCTTTATATATATATAAAAATTCTTTTATATATTTTCTGTATTTGCTTCATATATATATAAATGAATTATTTTATATATTTTACATATTTGCTTTATATATATAAAATCTTGTATATATTTTTTGGTTTTGCTTTATATATATATTAAAAATTTCTTGCTCTACATATATATAAATTTGCTTTATATATAAATTCTTTTCTATATTTTATATTTTTGCTTTATATATATAAATTCTTTTATATATTTCATATCTTTGATTTATATATATAAATTCTTTTCTATATTTTATATTTTTTGCTTTATATATATTAATAATTCTTGCTTTATATATATAAATTTGCTTTATATATATAAATGTGTGTTTGCTTTATATATATATAAATTCTTTTCTATGTTTTATATTTTTGCTTTATATATATAAATATTCTTTTATATCTTTTATATATTTGCTATATATATTAATTCTTTTATATATTTTATATATTTGCCTTATATATATATATATACATAAATTCTTTTATACATTTTATATATTTGCTTTATCTATATATATATATATATATATATACATACAAATTCTTTTATATATTTTATATATTTGCTTTATTCAAATAAAGGAAGAGGCCATGGGACATTCCCTTGGGATCTCTCCAATTTTTGGAGGACACAGCTTCCCTTTTTATCCCAATTTTCTTCCTTTTTTATCCCAATTTTTCAGCTGCATTTCCCTTCTCTCTTTCCCCATTTCTGAGGTACTTGAGAGGTTCAGACTTCCCAAAACTCCAGAGATTTTCCCTCTAATGTATAACCCTCCTTTAATTTTGAATTCTTACGGAATTTAGGATTTTTTCCCCATTTCTGAGGTACTTGAGAGGTTCAGACTTCCCAAAACGCCTGATCCCAAAATTTTCCCTCTAATGTACAACCCACCCTTTTAATTTTTAATTTTTACTGAATTTAGGGATTTTTCCTCATTCCTGAGGTACTTGAGAGGTTCAGACTTCCCAAAACTCCAGAGATTTCCCTCCAATGTATATCCCTCCTTTAACTTTTAATTCTTATGAAATTCAGGAATTTTTTCCCATTTCCGAGGTACTTGAGGGGTTCAGACTTCCCAAAATGCCTGATCCCAAATTTTTCCCTCTAATGTACAACTCACCCTTTTAATTTTTTATTTTTAATGAATTTAGGGATTTTTTCCCCATTTCCGAGGTGCTTGAGAGGTTCAAACTTCCCAAAACTCCTGAGATTTCCCTCTAATGTATAACCCGCCCTTTAATTTTTAATTCTTACAGAATTTAGGATTTTTGCCCCATTTCCGAGGTACTTGAGAGGTTCAGACTTCCCAAAACGCCTGATCCCAAAATTTTCCCTCTAATGTACAACCCACCCTTTTAATTTTTTTATTTTTACTGAATTTAGGGATTTTTCCCCATTTCTGAGGTACTTGAGAGGTTCAGACTTCCCAAAACTCCTGATCCCGGAGATTTTCCCTCTAATGTACAACCCTCCCTTTTAATTTTTAATGAATTTAGGGCTTTTTCATCCCCATTGTTTCTTTCATCTTTCAATGTTCAATTTTATTTCTCAGGAAACCCAAAGTTTATTTGTAAAATTAATATTTTCTTAATTATTTTTAATTTTTAAAATTTTTTTAATTTTTTTTAATCTTTTTCCACCCATCAATCAGTGGAATCCTTCCCATTGTTTCTTTTCTCTCCCAGTGCTGGTTTTATCCACCAGCAGACCCACAGCTTGTTTGGAAAGACAAATTTATTCTTCTCAGGATCTTTTGGGGAAAAAAACTCGGAGTTGTGGATGAAATTTGGGCGGGTGGGGTTGGAATCCGGAGCTCTGAGGGGTTGGGAATGACATTGGAATTCCGGAATTTTCCGCAGAAAACCTTCGAGGAGGAGCGGCGGGAGATGCTGGTCAGCAACAGGAACAGGTGGAACGAGACCATGCGGGCCCACAACGAGCAGGAGGTGAATCCCGTGGGAGATTCGGGATTCCGGGAATTGCTGAGGGTGGGAAAAGCCCTCTGGGATCAATGCGTTTTTTTTTTTTTTTTTCCATGGAATTTCCATGGAATTCTTTGTGGGTTTTTCCCCCCATGGAATGTCCATGGAATTCTTTGTGAATTGATTTTTCCCCCTTATGGAATTCCAGCACCTGGAGAGGAAACTCCGTCAGATGAAGGGATTGTTTTTGTGGGTTTGACTTTGTGGGTTTTTCTCATGGAATTTCAATGGAATTCTTTGGGAATTCTTTTCCCCCTTCCCAGCCCCCCAAAATCGCCAAATCCACGTGGATTTCAATCCCACCAGGAATGGGGACTCCACCCTGCCCTGGGCAGCTCTTGCAGGGCGGGGAAAATCCATTCCAGGTGGGAATTGTTCCCAATTTCCAGCTAAACCTCTTTGGGTGCTTTCCCACTTATCCTGTGGGAGTGGAGGTTGATCCCACCTCGCTCCAACTTTTCTGGGAATTCCAGAGTGGGAAAGGTCCCTCTGGGATCGCCGAGTCCAACCATTCCCAGCCCCCAAAATCGCCAAATCCACGTGGATTTCAATCCCACCGGGAATGGGACTCCATCCGGCCCTGGGCAGCTCTTGCAGGGCTGGAAAGCCCATTCCAGGTGGGAATTGTTCCCAATTTCCAGCTAAACTTCCCCTGGTGCTTTTCCACTTATCCTGTGGGAGTGGAGGCCGATCCCACCTGGTTCCAACTTTTCCAGGAATTCCAGGGTGGGAAAAGCCCTCTGGGATCAACGAGTCCAACCATTCCCAGCCCCAAAATCACCAAATCCTCGTGGATTTCAATCCCACCAGGAATGGGACTCCATTCTGCCCTGGGCAGCTCTTGCAGGGCTGGAAAACCCATTCCAGGTGGGAATTGTTCCCAATTTCCAGCTAAACTTCCCCTGGTGCTTTCCCTCTTATCCTGTGGGAGTGGAGGCTGATCCCACCTGGTTCTGACATTCCTGGGAATTCCAGAGTGGGAAAGGTCCCTCTGGAGCCTCCTGTTCTCCCAGCTGAGACTTTTTTTCCCAGTTCCCTCAGCTGCTCCTGGGGCTCCATCCCCATTCCCAATCCATTCCCTTCCCTGGACACGCTCCAGGTCCTGCTTGGAATGCCGGGAAGGCGGCGTGAAGGGGCTGGGGGTTTTGGGATTGGGATGGAGGAGGTTGGATGGGGTGGGATGAGGTGGGATGCAGTGGGATGAGGTGGGATGGAGTGGGATGAGGTTGGAGGATGTTGGATGAGGATGGAGGAGGTGGGATGGGGTTGGATGGAGTGGGATGGAGTGGGATGAGGTTGGAGGATGTTGGATGTGGATGGAGGAGGTTGGATGGGGTGGGATGAGGTGGGATGGGGTTGGAGGAAGTTGGAGGACATTGGATGAGGATGGAGGAGGTGGGATGGGGTTGGATGGGGTGGGATGGTGTTGGATGAGAATGGATTGGGATGGAGGGGCTGGATGGGGTGGGATGAGATTGGAGGGGGTGGAATGAGGTTGGATGTGGTGGAAGGAGGCTGAATGAGGTTGGATGTGGTGGAAGGAGGCTGGATGAGGTTGGGTGTGGTGGAAGGAGGCTGGATGGGGTTGGATATGGTGGGAGGAGCTTGGATGGGGTTGGATGAGGCTGGATGAGGTTGGAGGAGGCTTGAGGAGGTTGGAGGAGGTTGAATGAGGTGGGAGGAGATTGGAGAAGGTGGGATGGGGTTGGATGAGGATGGGTGAGTTTGGATGAGGTTGGATGAGGTTGGATGTGGTGTGATGAGGTTGGATGATGAGACTGGATGAGCATGGATAAGACTGGATGAGATTGGATGGGGTGTGATGAGGTTGGACGAGGCTGAATGAGGTGGGATGGGGTTGGATGAGGTGGAATGAGGTGGAACGAGGTTGGATGAGGTTGGAGGGGTGGAATGAGGTTAGATGAGGTGGAAAGAGGTGGCAGGAGGTGAGATGAGCTTTGAGGAGGTTGGATGGTCTTGGATGTGGTGGGAGGAGGTTAGAGGAGGTTGGATATGGTGGGATGAGGTTGGATGGGGTTGGATGATGAGGATGGATGAGGTAGGATGAGATTGGAAGAGGGTGGATGAGGTTGGAAGAAGCGGGATGAAGTTGGTTGACATGGGATAAGGTGGGATGGGATTGGATGAGGCTGGAGGAGGTGGGATGAGGCTGGATGAGATGAGGTTGGATGAGAATGGATTAGGATGGGATGGGGTTGGATGAGGCCTGAGGAGTTTGGATGAGGATGGAGGAGGTGGGATGGGGTGGGATGGGGTGGGATGGGGTTGGATGAGAATGGATTGGGATGGAGGGGCTGGATAGGGTGGGATGAGATTGGAGGGGGTGGAATGAGGTTGGAGGGGGTGGAAGGAGGCTGGATGAGGTTGGATATGGTGGGAGGAGCTTGGATGGGGTTGGATGAGGCTGGATGAGGTTGGAGGAGGCTTGAGGAGGTTGGAGGAGGTTGAATGAGGTGGGATGGGGTTGGATGAGGATGGATGAGTTTGGATGAGTTTGGATGAGGTTGGATGAGGTGTGATGAGGTTGGATGATGAGACTGGGTGAGCATGGATAAGACTGAATGAGATTGGATGGGGTTGGATGAGGTTGGAAGAGGCTGAATGAGGTGGGATGGGGTTGGATGAGGTGGAATGAGGTGGAACGAGGTTGAATGAGGTTGGAGGGGTGGAATGAGGTTAGATGAGGTGGAAAGAGGTGGGAGGAGGTGAGATGAGGTTGGAGGAGGTTGGATGGGCTTGGATGTGGTGGGAGGAGGTTAGAGGAGGTTGGATATGGTGGGATGAGGCCAGATGGGGTTGGATGATGAGGCTGGATGAGGCGGGATGAGATTGGAAGAGGGTGGATGGGGTAGGATAGGGTTGGATGAGGTTGGACATGGCCGGATGAGGTTGGAAGAAGTGGGATGAAGTTGGTTGACATGGGATAAGGTGGGATGGGGTTGGATGAGGCTGGAGGAGGTGGGATGAGGCTGGATGAGATGAGGCTGGATGAGAATGGATTAGGATGGGATGGGGTTGGATGAGGCCTGAGGAGTTTGGATGAGGATGGAGGAGGTGGGATGGGGTTGGATGGGGTGGGATGGTGTTGGGTGAGAATGGATTGGGATGGAGGGGCTGGATGGGGTGGGATGAGATTGGAGGGGGGTGGAATGAGGTTGGATGTGGGGGAAGGAGGCTCGATGAGGTTGGATATGGTGGGAGGAGCTTGGATGGGGTTGGATGAGGCCGGATGAGGTTGGAGGAGGCTTGAGGAGGTTGGAGGAGGTTGAATGAGGTGGGAGGAGATTGGAGAAGGTGGGATGGGGTTGGATGAGGATGGATGAGGTTGGATGAGGTTGGATGTGGTGTGATGAGGTTGGATGATGAGACTGGGTGAACATGGATAAGACTGGATGAGATTGGATGGGGTTGGATGAGGTTGGAAGAGGCTGAATGAGGTGGGATGGGGTTGGATGAGGTGGAATGAGGTGGAACGAGGTTGGATGAGGTTGGAGGGGTGGAATGAGGTTAGATGAGGTGGAAAGAGGTGGCAGGAGGTGAGATGAGGTTGGAGGAGGTTGGGTGGGGTTGGATGTGGTGGGAGGAGGTTAGAGGAGGTTGGATATGGTGGGATGAGGCCGGATGGGGTTGGATGATGAGGATGGATGAGGTAGGATGAGATTGGAAGAGGGTGGATGAGGTAGGATGGGGTTGGATGAGGTTGGACATGGCGGGATGAGGTTGGAAGAAGTGGGATGAGGTTGGTTGACATGGGATAAGGTGGGATGGGATTGGATGAGTCCGGATGAGGTGGGATGGAGATGGATGTGATGAGATGAGGCTGAATGAGGATAGATGAGATTGGACGAGGTGGAAAGAGGCTGGATGAGATTGAGACTGGAGGAGGTTGGATGGGATTGGATGAGGTGGGATGAGGTTGAATGAGGTGGAATGGGGTGGGATGGGATTGGAGGAGGTTGGATGAGGTGGGAGGAGGTTGGATGAGATTGGATTGGGATGGATGGGGTTGGATGAGATTGGGATGGGGTTTGAGGAGGTTGGATGGTGTTGGATGTGGTGGGAAGAGATTGGAGGAGGTGGCATGAGGTTGGATGGGCTTGGATGTGGTGGGATGGGGTTGGATGATGAGGCTGGATGAGGATGGATGGGGTTGGATGAGGTGGAATGAGGTGGAATGAAGTTGGATGAGGTTGAGGGGGTGGGAGAAGGTTGGATAAGGTTGGGATGAGGTTTGAGGAGGTTGGATGAGGTTGGATGAGGTTTGAGGAGGTTGGATGGTGTTGGATGTGGTGGGAGGAGAGTGGAGGAGGTGGCATGAGGTTGGATGGGGTTGGATGTGGTGGGATGAGGTTGGATGATGAGGCTGGATGAGATTGGATGAAGTGGGATGGGGTTGGATGAGGTTGGATGAGGTTGGATGATGAGACTGGATGAGCATGGATAAGACTGGATGAGATTGGATGGGGTTGGATGAGGTTGGATGAGGCTGAATGAGGTGGGATGGGGTTGGATGAGGTGGAATGAAGCTGGATGAGGTTGAGGGGGTGGGAGGAGGTTGGATAAGGTTGGGATGAGGTTTGAGGAGGTTGGATGGTGTTGGATGTGGTGGGAGGAGATTGGAGAAGGTGGCATGAGGTTGGATGGGCTTGGATGTGGTGGGATGAGGTTGGATGATGAGGCTGGATGAGATTGGATGAAGTGGGATGGGGTTGGATGAGGTACAGTGAAGTTGGATGATGCTCGAAGAGGTTGGAGGAGGTTGGATGGGGTTGGATGTGGTGTGATGAGGTTGTGATGAGACTGGATGAGCATGGATGAGATTGGATGGGGTTGGATGAGGTTGGATGATGAGGCTGGATGAGGTTGGAAGAGGGTGGATGAGGTAGGATGGGGTTGGATGAGGTTGGATATGGTGGGATGAGGTAGGAGGAGATGGGATGAGGTGGGAAGAGGTGAGATGGGGTTGGATGACGTGGGATGAGGGTGGAGGCGGTGGGATGAGGTTGGATGGGGTTGGATGAGCTGGAATGACCTGGGATGAGGCTGGAGGAAGTTGGATGGGGTTGGATGTGGTGGGATGAGGTGGGATGAAGTTGGAGGAGGTTGGAAGAGGTGGGATGAGGTGGGATGAGGCTCTCCTCGTTCCCACAGCTGGAATTCCTGCGGAAGCAGATGGACAAGGCGCTGGATTTCGAGCAGCAGCTGAACGAGCTGCAGGACGCGAGCGTGGAAATCCACGACAGCCTGAAATCCCAGCTGGAGGACGATGTGGAGGTACCGGGAAGGGCCCCGGATCACGGGATCACCGCTGGGAATGCTGGAATGGTTTGGGTGGGAAGGGACCTCAAATCCCACCCCATTCCAACCCCGACACCTCCATGATCCCAGGGTGCTCCAGCCTTTTCTTGGATGCTCCCAGGGATTCTCTGGGAATTCCAGCCCAGCCGGGAATTCCTTCCCAAGATCCCACCATCCCAAGATCCCAAAATTCCCACTGGAAGCCATTCCCTGGCTCCCTCCAGCCCTTGCCCAAATCCCAGCTCTCCTGGAGCCCCTTTGGGATCAGGAAGAGGCTCCAAGGATTCCCTGGATCCTTCCCTGATCCAGCTGCACATTCCCAGCTCTCCCAGCCTGCCATTGGATCCAGCCCCATCCCAACTCCTTTCTGGGAAGGAATTTTGGGATCCAGGGGCTTCATTTGGAATCTCAGGACTCCATGAAGGGTCTCCCTTCCCTTTTCCATCCCCGAATTCCATAAAAATCCCTGGGGATGGATCCTGAGTGTCCTTGATCCCAGAATCCCGGGATGGTTTGGGATGGGATCCATGGACCTTCAATCCCATCCCAGGGACACTTCCCACCATCCCAGGGTGATCGAAACCCTGGTCTTGGACACTGCCAGGGATCCAGGGATTCTCTGGGAATTCCAGCCCAGTCAGGAATCCCTTCCCAAGATCCCAAAATTCCCACTGGAAGCCATTCCCTGGCTCCCTCCAGCCCTTGCCCAGATCCCAGCTCTCCTGGAGCCCCTTTGGGATCGGGGAGTGGCTCCAAGGATTCCCTGGACCCTTCCCTGATCCAGCTGCACATTCCCAGCTCTCCCAGCCTGGAATTGGATCCAGCCCCATCCCGACTCCTCTCTGGGAAGGAATTTCAGGATCCAGGGGCTTCATTTGGAATCTCAGGACTCCAGGAGGGGTCTCCCTTCCCTTTTCCATCCCCGAATTCCATAAAAATCCCTTGGGATGGATCCTGAGAGTCTTGGATCCCAGAATCCTGGAATGGTTTGGGATGGGATTCATGGACTTTCAATCCCATGATCCCAGGGACACTTCCCACCATCCCAGGGTGATCCAAGCCCATCCAATCTTTCCTTGGACACTCCCAGGGATTCTCTGGGAATTCCAGCCCAGCCAGGAATTCCTTCCCAAGATCCCACCATCCCAAGCTCCCCTTTCCCACTGGAAGCCATTCCCTGGCTCCTGCCCCTCCAGCCCTTGCCCAAATCTCAGCTCTCCTTTCCCTCTGGAAAAGGCTCCAAGGATTCCCTGGATCCTTCCCTGATCCAGCTGCACATTCCCAGCTCTCCCAGCCTGCCATTGGATCCAGCCCCATCCCAACTCCTCCTTGAGAAGGAATTTCAGGATCCAGGGGCTTCATTTGGTATCTCAGGACTCCAGGAAGGGTCTCCCTTCCCTTTTCCATCCCTGAATTCCATAAAAATCCCCCAGGATGGATCCTGAGTGTCCTTGATCCCAGAATCCCGGAATGGTTTGGGATGGGATCCATGGACCTTCAATCCCATCCCAGGGACACTTCCCACCATCCCAGGGTGATCCAAACCCACCCTGGGACACTGCCAGGGATCCAGGGATTCTCTGGGAATTCCAGCCCAGCCAGGAATTCCTTCCCAAGATCCCACCATCCCAAGATCCCAAAATTCCCACTGGAAGCCATTCCCTGGCTCCCTCCAGCCCTTTCCCAAATCCCAGCTCTCCTGGAGCCCCTTTGGGATGGGGAAGCAGCTCCAAGGATTCCCTGGATCCTTCCCTGATCCAGCTGCACATTCCCAGCTCTCCCAGCCCCGCAGCATTCCCTGGCCTCGCTCCAGCAGCTCCTCACCCACCCTCGGCTCCCGATAACTTGGAAGTGTGGGATGTTCCCGGAATGTTTTGGGGATGGAAACAGCTCCGTGCTGGAGCTCAGCATTCCCAGGGAATTCAGGAAGACGGGAAAAGGTTGGGAAAACAACCTTGAGCTGTGGCTGGGGGAGGCTCCGGAGATAATTTTCCCTCTTTGTCCCAGTTTTTGGAGCAGCCTTGGGAACAGGGATAATAACGGAAAAATCCCTCAGACTGTTCCAGGGGAAAGTTTTCCACGGGATTTCAGGAATATTTTCTTCCCCAAATCGGTGGAAAATATCCCAATTATTAATCCCAGCAAATGCAGAATTCCCTAAGGAGGAGGAGGAGGAGGAGTGGGAATTCTCTGTGCCCACTGCAGGTGGAAAAAAAAAAAAAAATAAACCTGGAAGCAAAAATCGAAGCTGGGACTGGGATTTAGGGTGGGAATTCCAGGGTGGGACAGCCTGGGATTGGGAAGGACTTCCCTGAGGGTTTTTTTTGGGATTTGCCTTTGGATTTCTGCCTCAGGTGGGATTTTTGGGAATTCACCCCTGGATCGTGGCTTTCCTCTGGAAAAGGAAAAAAATTCTCGGCCCTGCTGGGATTTAATTCCAATTTTTTTTTTTTCCTGGGGAATCCAAGCCCTTCTGGAAGTTTCCCTGGGTCGTTCCTAAACCCCGGGCTTGTCTTTGTGGGGTTTTTTTTCCATGGAATTTTCATGGAATTCTTTGTGGTTTTTCTTCCCATGGAAATCCACGGAATTTCCATGGAATCCTTTGTGGGTTTTTTCCCCCATGGAATTTCCATGGAATTCTTTGGGATTTTTTTTCCCCTATGGAATTCCATGTAATTCCCATTGAATTCTTTGTGAATTTATTTTTATTCCCCATGGAATTCCAGTACCTGGAGAGGAAACTCCATCAGATGAAGGGATTGTTTCTGTGGGTTTGTCTTTGTGGGTTTTTCCCATGGAATCTCCATGGAATTCTTTGTGGATTTTTTCCCATGGAATTTCCATGGAATTCTTTGTGAATTTTTTCCCCCTTATGGAATTCCAGCATCTGGAGAGGAGAATCCATCAGATGAAGGGGTTGTTTCTGTGGGTTTGTCTTTGTGGGGTTTTCCCATGGAATTTCCATGGAATTCTTTGGGATTTTTTTTCCCCAATGGAATTCCATGTAATTCCCATTGAATTCTTTGTGAATTTATTTTTATTCCCCATGGAATTCCAGTACCTGGAGAGGAAACTCTGTCAGATGAAGGGGTTGTTTCTGTGGGTTTGTCTTTCTGAGTTTTTCTCATGGAATTTCCATGGAATTCTTTATGGGTTTTTTTTCCCATGGAATTTCCATGGAATTCTTTGTGAATTTTTTTCCCCCTTATGGAATTCCAGTACCTGGAGAGGAAACTCCATCAGATGAAGGGGTTGTTTCTGTGGGTTTGTCTTTGTGGGGTTTTCCCATGGAATTTCCATGGAATTCTTTATGGATTTTTTTCCCCATGGAATTTCTATGGAATTCTTTGTGAGGTTTTTTCCTGTGTAATTTCCTTGGAATTCTTTGTGAATTTATTTTTATTCCCTATGGAATTCCAGCACCTGGAAAGGAAAATCCGTCAGATGAAGGGGTTGTTTCTGTGGGTTTGTCTTTGTGGGTTTTTCCCATGGAATTTCCATGGAATTCTTTGTGAATTTATTTTTATTCCCCATGGAATTCCAGTACCTGGAGGGGAAACTCCATCAGATGAAGGGGTTGGTTTCATGGGTTTGTCTTTGTGGGTTTTTCTCATGGAATTTCCATGGAATTCTTTATGGGGTTTTTTCCCCATGGAATTTCCATGGAATTCTTTGTGGATTTTTTTTTCCCCACACAGAATTCCAGTACCTGGAGAGGAAACTCCGTCGGATGAAGGGGTTGGTTTCGTGGGTTTGTCTTTGTGGGTTTTTCCCATGGAATTTCCATGGAATTCTTTGTGGATTTTTTTTCCCCACGGAATTCCATGTAATCCTTTGTGGGTTGTTTTTTTTTTCTCCCTCCTGTGGAATTCCAGTACCTGGAGAGGAAACTCCGTCAGATGAAGGGGGTTTACCACCTGAACCAGGTGAAGCTGGAATACAACCTGGACGTGCTCCGGCAGCTGGACATGGAAAACTCCACTCTCCGATCCCTGCAGAAAAGGAAAATCAACCGGTAAAACCCATCCCAGAGGGAATCCCATCCCATCCCATTCCATTCCAAAGCTTTTCCCACATCCGGGGCATCCCCAAATCCGGGCTCTCCGTCCCTTCCCAGATTCAGGACCACCCTGGAAATGCTGAAGGAGAAAATGGCCAAGCAGGAGGCGAAATTCCACGAGGAGAAGCAGAGCCTGGAGTCGGAGCTGGAGCGGGTGGTGGGGCAGTTCCAGGAGACGCGGGACCGGATGAGGTGGGAAGAGCTCGGAATTCCGAGCCCGGGGGGAGCCCTTCCTGCGAAAAATGTGGATTTTATTGTCGGCTTTTCGCAAATATTAATATGAAATAATGTGAATAATGTGAAATAATGAAATGAATATTGTATGTGTTATGTCAGAAAGTTGTGTTGCATTGATTTTTAATGTGTTAAATATATATAAAAATATAAGATATTTTCATAAATATATATTATATATTATATATTATATATTATATATTATATATTATATATTATATATTATATATTATATATTATATATTATATATTATATATTATATATTATATGTTTATTTATATATTATAATATATATTATATGTATATTTATATGTATTATATGTATATTTATATAAATATAAATATATTTTTATGTATATAAATATACATACATGTATATATGTATGTATATAATATATGTATATAATATGTATATACATATGTATGTATATAAATATATTTATTTAAATATATATAAATATATTAAAAATATATAAATATAAATATATGTATATAAATATGCATATAAATATTATATGTATATCTATATATTATAATATATAATATATAATATAAAATATATAATATATAATTATATATATTATATATTATATATTATTTGTTATATGTTATATATTATAGTTTTATGATAATATATATTACATTATAGTTATTATATATAACTATATTATATTTTTATAATATATATTTTATATATATTATAAATTATATATTATATATATTAAGTATACAAAATATATAAATATATTATACATAAGTATATATTTTATATAATATATATAAAATATATAAATATATATTTTTATATATTATAATATATATCGATATTATATATTATTTACATAATATAAAATATTATGTGTATTATAAATAATATATATTATAATATATATATATATATATATATAAAAATATATATATATAAATATATAATGTTAAAATAGAAACTTTGTGTATGAAACTTTCTATTTTTTTAAGAAAGGAATGAAGCATTCTCACAGCCCCAGGACACTTAAATCTTCCAGAGAAAATGAATTTATAAAATGAATAGTTTTATAACTACTAAACTTCTAAAATTTAAAAAAAAGAGCGATTGGAATTTTTCCCATTTTTCCAGGCAGCTGATGCGCAGCAGCGCCGAGAGATTCCGGCAGGTTTGGATTGTGAACGAGGAATTTTATTACCAATAAATTTAATAAGTTTAATAGTTTTAATAGTTATAAAAATGTAAAAAAATTTATAATGTTATCAGAGTAATAAAAATTTGGACAATTAGGATTTAGGATAATAAAATTGTAACAAAATTTGTAATACAATAGGATTCAGGATAATAAAATTGCAATAAAATTGTGAAAATGAAGAATAAAATTAGAGTAATAAAAATTTGGACAATTAGGATTTAGGACAATAAAATTGTAAAAATAAATAATTAAATTAGAGTAATTTGGAATTATTACAATTGACATTACAATTTCTAATACAACTAAAATATTACAATTTTTACAATTCTATTACTATTAAACCTTTAAAATTAAAAAAAAAAAAAACAAACGATTGGAATTTTTTCCCATTTTTCCAGGCAGCTGATGCGCAGCAGCGCCGAGAAATTCCGGCAGGTCTGGATCGTGAACGAGGAAGAGGCCAAAGCGTTGATCCGGGAGGTGCTGGCCGCCGACCGGATCATCCAGGTGCAGCAGCTGGGAATGCCGTGGGAAGAGCCCCGGTTCTGGTTCATGGACAACGTGGGACCCCTGGGACGCAGCCAGGAGAAGAGGGACGCCATGGAGCTGGCCACGAAGCTTCTGGAAGGTGGGAATCCGTGAATTCCTTGGGATTTTCCCTCCTTGGGAAGGTTCTCCTGTCCCGCCCATCCTTGGGATTTCCAGTTGGGATCTTGCGGGAGTCGCCAGCCCTGAGTTGCCTCATTCCAAGGGATATTCCCGCTGTGTTTTTCCCAGTTTTCCCAAGCAGCATCTCTCATCCCAGGAGCTTTGTTTTCCAGGGATTCCCATGGTTTGGGATCTTGCTCCAGTTGGGATTTTCCAGGAGTCACCATCCCTGAGTTGCCTCATTCCAAGGGATATTCCCGCTGTGTTTTTCTTGGTTATCCCAGGAGCTTTGTTTTCCAGGGATTCCCACAGTTTAGGATCTTGCTCCAGTTGGGATTTTTCCAATCGCCATCCCTGAGTTGCCTCATTCCAAGGGATATTCCCACTGTGTTTTTCCCAGTTTTCCCAGGAAGCAGCTCTCATTCCAGGAGCTTTGTTTTCCAGGGATTCCCACAGTTTGGGATCTTGCTCCAGTTGGGATTTTCCAGGAGATCTTCCAGCCCTGAGCTGGCTCATTCCAAGGGATATTCCCGCTGTGTTTTTCCTGGTTATCCCAGGAGCTTTGTCTTCCAGGGATTCCCACGATTTGGGATCTTGCTTGAGTTGGGATTTTTCCAATCGCCATCCCTGAGTTGCCTCATTCCAAGGGATATTCCTGCTGTGTTTTTCCTGGTTTTCCCAGGAAGCAGCTGTGATCCCAGGAGCTTTGTTTTCCAGGGATTCCCACGATTTGGGATCTTGCTCCAGTTGGGAACTTCCAGAAGATCTTCCAGCCCTGAGTTGGCTCATTCCAAGGGATATTCCCGCTGTGTTTTTCCTGGTTATCCCAAGAGCTTTGTTTTCCAGGGATTCCCACAGTTTGGGATCTTGCTCCAGCTGGGATCTTCCAGAAGTCACCATCCCTGAGCTGCCTCATTCCAAGGGATATTCCTGCTACAATTTTTCCCAGTTTTCCCAGGAAGCAGCTCTCATTCCAGGAGCTTTGTTTTCCAGCGATTCCCATGGTTTGGGATCTTGCTCCAGTTGGGATTTTCCAGGAGTCGCCGTCCCTGAGTTGGCTCATTCCAAGGGATATTCCTGCTGTGTTTTCCTGGTTATCCCAGGAGCTTTGTTTTCCAGGGATTCCCACAGTTTGGGATCTTGCTCCAGCTGGGATCTTCCAGAAGTCACCATCCCTGAGCTGCCTCATTCCAAGGGATATTCCTGCTACAATTTTTCCCAGTTTTCCCAGGAAGCATCTCTCATTCCAGGAGCTTTGTTTTCCAGGGATTCCCACGGTTTGGGATCTTGCTCCAGTTGGGATTTTCCATGAGATCTTCCATCCCTGAGTTTGTTCATTCCAAGGGATATTCCTGCTACGATTTTTCCCAGTTTTCCCAGTTTTCCCAAGAAGCATCTCTCATCCCAGGAGCTTTGTTTTCCAGGGATTGCCACAGTTTGGGATCTTGCTCCAGTTGGGTTTTTTCCAATCGCCATCCCTGAGTTGCCTCATTCCAAGGGATATTCCAGCTATGATTTTTCCCAGTTTTCCCAAGCAGCATCTCTCATCCCAGGAGCTTTATTTTCCACGGATTCCCACGGTTTGGGATCTTGCTCCAGTTGGGATTTTCCAGGAGATCTTCCAGCCCTGAGTTGCCTCATTCCAAGGGATATTCCTGCTATGATTTTTCCCAGTTTTCCCCAGGAAGCAGCTGTGATCCCAGGAGCTTTGTTTTCCAGGGATTCCCACGATTTGGGATCTTGCTCCAGTTGGGATTTTCCAGGAGTCGCCAGCCCTGAGCTGGCTCATTCCAAGGGATATTCCTGCTACGATTTTTCCTGGTTTTTCCCAGTTTTCCCAGGAAGCAGCTCTCATCCCAGGAGCTTTGTTTTCCAGGGATTCCCATGGTTTGGGATCTTTCTCCAGTTGGGATCTTCCAGGAGATCTTCCAGCCCTGAGTTGCCTCATTCCAAGGGATATTCCCGCTGTGTTTTTTCCTGGTTATCCCAGGAGCTTTTTTTCCAGGGATTCCCACGGTTTGTGATCTTGCTCCAGCTGGGATCTTCCAGGATTTGCCATCCCTGAGTTGGCTCATTCCAAGGGATATTCCTGCTACGATTTTTCCTGGTTTTTCCCAGTTTTCCCAGGAAGCAGCTCTCATCCCAGCAGCTTTGTCTTCCAGGGATTCCCACGGTTTGGAATCTTGCTCCAGTTGGGATTTTCCATGAGATCTTCCATCCCTGAGTTGGCTCATTCCAAGGGATATTCCCGCTGTGTTTTTCCTGGTTATCCCAGGAGCTTTGTCTTCCAGGGATTCCCACAATTTGGGATTTTGCTCCAGTTGGGATTTTTCCAATCGCCATCCCTGAGTTGCCTCATTCCAAGGGATATTCCTGCTATGATTTTTCCCAGTTTTCCCAAGCAGCATCTCTCATCCCAGGAGCTTTGTTTTCCAGGGATTCCCATGGTTTGGGATCTTGCTCCAGCTGGGATCTTCCAGAAGTCACCATCCCTGAGTTGGCTCATTCCAAGGGATATTCCTGCTACGATTTTTCCTGGTTTTCCCAGTTTTCCCAGGAAGCAGCTCTCATTCCAGGAGCTTTGTTTTCCAGGGATTCCCATGGTTTGGGATCTTGCTCCAGTTGGGATCTTCCAGGAGATCTTCCAGCCCTGAGTTGGCTCATTCCAAGGGATATTCCCGCTGTGTTTTTCCTGGTTATCCCAGGAGCTTTGTCTTCCAGGGATTCCCGCAGTTTGGGATTTTGCTCCAGTTGGGAACTTCCAGGAGATCTTCCATCCCTGAGTTGGCTCATTCCAAGGGATATTCCCGCTATGATTTTTCCTGGTTTTTCCTAGTTTTCCCAAGAAGCAGCTCTCATCCCAGGAGCTTTGTTTTCCAGGGATTCCCACGGTTTGGGATCTTGCTCCACTTGGGATTTTCCATGAGATCTTCCATCCCTGAGTTGGCTCATCCAAGGGATATTCCTGCTATGATTTTTCCCAGTTTTCCCAAGAAGCAGCTCTCATCCCAGGAGCTTTGTTTTCCAGGGATTCCCACGGTTTGGGATCTTGCTCCAGTTGGGATCTTCCAGGAGTCGCCATCCCTGAGTCGGCTCATTCCAAGGGATATTCCTGCTATGATTTTTCCCAGTTTTCCCAGTTCCAGGAAGCAGCTGTGATCCCAGGAGCTTTGTTTTCCAGGGATTCCCACGGTTTGGGATCTTTCTCCAGTTGGGATTTTCCAGGAGTCACCATCCCTGAGTTGCCTCATTCCAAGGGATATTCCTGCTACGATTTTCTTGGTTTTCCCAGGAAGCAGCTGTGATCCCAGGAGCTTTGTTTTCCAGGGATTCCCACGGTTTGGGATCTTGCTCCAGTTGGGATCTTCCATCCCTGAGTTGGCTCATTCCAAGGGATATTCCTGCTACGATTTTTCCTGGTTTTTCCCAGTTTTCCCAAGCAGCATCTCTCATCCCAGGAGCTTTGTTTTCCAGGGATTCCCACGGTTTGGGATCTTGCTCCAGCTGGGAACTTCCAGGAGTCACCATCCCTGAGTTGGCTCATTCCAAGGGATATTCCTGCTGGGTTTTTCCTGGTTATCCCAGGAGCTCTGTATTCCAGGGATTCCCACAATTTGGGATCTTGCTCCAGTTGGGATCTTCCAGGAGTCGCCGTCCCTGAGTTGGCTCATTCCAAGGGATATTCCTGCTATGATTTTTCCCAGTTTTCCCAGGAAGCATCTCTCATCCCAGGAGCTTTGTTTTCCAGGGATTCCCACGATTTGGGATCTTGCTCCAGTTGAGATTTTCCATGAGATCTTCCATCCCTGAGTTGCCTCATTCCAAGGGATGTTCCCGCTGTGTTTTTCCTGGTTATCCCAGGAGCTTTGTATTCCAGGGATTCCCACAGTTTGGGATCTTGCTCCAGTTGGGATTTTCCAGGAGTTGTTTTCCCCTGAGTTGGCTCATTCCAAGTGATATTCCCGCTGTGTTTTTTCCCAATTCCAAGAAGAAGCCCTCATCCCAGGACCTTCATTTTTCAGGGATTCCCAGGGTTTGGGATCTTGCTCCAGTTGGGATCTTCCAGGAGTTGCCGTCCCTGAGTTGCCTCATTCCAAGGGATATTCCTGCTGTGTTTTTCTTGGTTTTTCCCAGGAAGCAGCTCTCATTCCAGGAGCTCTGTTTTCCAGGGATTCCCACAATTTGGGATCTTGCTCCAGTTGGGATTTTTCCAATCGCCATCCCTGAGTTGGCTCATTCCAAGGGATATTCCTGCTACGATTTTTTCCCAGTTTTCCCAGGAAGCAGCTCTCATTCCAGGAGCTTTGTTTTCCAGGGATTCCCACAGTTTGGGATCTTGCTCCAGTTGGGATCTTCCAGGAGTCGCCAGCCCTGAGTTTGTTCATTCCAAGGGATATTCCTGCTATGATTTTTCCCAGTTTTCCCAGTTTCCCAAGCAGCATCTCTCATCCCAGGAGCTTTGTTTTCCAGGGATTCCCAAAGTTTGGGATTTTCCCTCTCTGATTCTCAGGGATCAAGTCTGGAAAACCAGAGCAGGAAGGGAGGAGGAGTCGGAAGAAGGGAGCCCGGAGCGCCGAGGGAGGGAAGGAAAACCAGGAAAGGACCGAGGACAGCATCACATCCCGGCCGGGCATTCCCAGGAAAAACCCTCTGGCGAGTCCTGGAGGTGATGAGCGAGGAGTCGGTGAGCGCGGCTGGGGCTCGGGATCCGGGATCAGCCCCGGATCCAGGTTTTTTTGGGGGTTTTTTTTGGTGGATCCCTTTGGAATGAGGGCTGGGAATGCTCACCCTGCCACCTCTTCCCGGCCTTTTTCCCGAGGCGTTCCTGCTGGAGAACAAACTCCTGAAGCCGCTCCGGGAGGTGGTGGGACCCAGGAACGACGTCCAGCAGCTCCGAACCATCTTTGAGGTGGGATGGGATGGGATCTTGGGATGGGATCTTGGGATGGGATGGGATCTTGGGATGGGATGGGATGGGATCTTGGGATGGGATCTTGGGATGGGATGGGATCTTCCCGGGATTGGGCTTGGAATGCTCAGCACCAGGAGGAGGTGGGGCTGGGATTGCTCACCCGGATCAGGGAAGGATCCAGGGAATCCCTCAAGGGGCTCCAGGAGAGCTGGGATTTGGGCAAGGGCTGGAGGGGCAGGAGCCAGGGAATGGCTTCCAGTGGGAATTTTGGGAGCTTGGGATGGTGGGATCTTGGGAAGGGATTCCTGGCTGGGCTGGAATTCCCAGAGAATCCCTGGATCCCTGGGAATGTCCAAGGGTGGATTTGGATCACCCTGGGACGGTGGGAAGTGTCCCTGGGATGGGATGGAAGGTCCATGGATCCCAAACCATTCTGGGATTCTGGGATCAAGGACACTCAGGATCCATCCTGAGGGATTTTGGTGGAATTTGGGGATGGAAAAGGGAAGGGAGACACTTCCTGGAGCCCCCAATTCCTAGGGAAGCTCCTGGATCCTAAAATTCCTTCTCAAGGAGGAATCGGGATGGGAATGGATCCAATGCCAGGCTGGGAGAGCTGGGAATGTGCAGCTGGATCAGGGAAGGATCTAGGGAATCCTTGGAGCCTTTTCCAGAGGGAAAGGAGAGCTGGGATTTGGGCAAGGGCTGGAGGGAGGCAGGGAATGGCTTCCAGTGGGAATTTTGGGATCTTGGGATGGTGGGATCTTGGGAAGGGATTCCTGGCTGGGCTGGAATTCCCAGAGAATCCCTGGGAGTGTCCAAGGAGAGGTTGGAGCAGCCTGGGATCGTGGAGGTGTCGGGGCTGGAATGGGGTGGGATTTGAGGTCCCTTCCCCCCCAAACCATTCCATGATCCCCAAATTCCCAGCTCCAGCCCATCCCAACATTTTAAACCCCTCCAGGGCTCCTCCAGCCTCTTCCCAGACTTTCCCATCCACGGATATTCCGTGGCTATCCCACGCCAACCCCTTCCCGCCATTCCTTGCTCATCCAGCATTTTCCGGAATTCCAGCATTCCCTTCTCCTTCCCCATCCCACGGAACCCTGACGGAATTCCCGCTTTTCCAGGCCCTCCGGATCGAGGACGAGGACGAGCTGCGCGCCCTGGTGGATTTTTTCCTGGACTACGAATCCCACCACGCGCCCAAGACCCCGGTAGGATCGCCGAGGGGGGAGATCCCAGAATCCCCGGGAAGGCATCCCGAGAATTCCGGGAAGGAGGATTCGGCGCGTTCTTCCGGAAAATTCCACACCCGGCTTTTCTCCCACCAGGTCAGCCAGGCGGGAGATCCCACGGATCCGGCCGGGAAGAGCGGATCCCGTTCCCAGCCGGGACCCCCCGGGAGCGCCCCTCGCATCCCGGCCATCCAAGCGGATCACGTCCTGACCATCCTGAGGGAATTCCTGCAGGAATTTGCCAAGCTGAGGTGGGAATGGGGAATGAGGACGTGGCTGGTGGCACCGGGATGGAGCCAAACTGGGATCCCAGGGAATGTCCTGGGAGCTCCTGGGTTGTTGTGCTTGGAGAAAGAGATTCCCAACTTTCCCTGAGGGATCGGGAGATTCCCAAGGCTGGGAATAAACCAGGCAGGAGATGATCCAGGAGCTGGGAAGGGAGGGAAAGATGGAGTTTGTTCTCCTTCCCAAGGATTTGTTCTTTATTCCAAGGATTTGTTCTCCATTCCAAGGATTTGCTCTCCATCCCAAAGATTTATTCTCCATCCCAAGGGTTTGTTCTTCATCCCAAGGTTTTGCTCTCCATCCCAAGGTTTTTTTCTCTATCCCTAAAATTTGTTCTCCATCCCAGGAATTTGTTGTCCATTCCCAGAGTTTCTTCTCCATCCCAAAGATTTGTTCTCTATCCCAAGGATTTGCTCTCCATCCCAAGGATTTTTTCTCTATTCCCAAGGGTTTCTTTTCTCTATCCCAAGGATTTGTTCTCCACCCCAAGGATTTGCTCTTCATCCCAAAGTTTTGTTCTCCTTCCGAAGGATTTGTTTCCAAATTTTGAATTCCCAAATGCCACGGATTTGTTCTCCATCCCAAAGATTTGTTCTCCATCCCAAAAATTTTTGTTCTCCATCCCAAGGATTTATTTTCCAAGTTTGAATTCCCAATTGCCAAGAATTTGCGCTCCATCCCAACAATTTGTTCTCTATCCCATGGATTTGTTCTCCACCCCAAAGATTTGTTGTCCATTCCCAGAGTTTCTTCTCCATGCCAAAAATTTCTTCTCCATCCCAAGGATTTGTTCTCCACCCTAAGGATTTGCTCTCCATCCCAAGGATTTGTTCTCTATTCCCAATTTTTTTTTTCTCTATCCCAAGGTTTTTTTTTCTATCCCTAAGATTTGTTCTCCATCCTAAGGATTTGTTTCCCAATTTTGAATTCCCAGTTGCCAAGGATTTGTTCTTTATCCCAAGGATTTGCTCTCCATCCCAAAAATATGCTCTCTATTCCCAAGGTTTTATTCTCTATCCCAAGTTTTTTTTTTTCTCTATCCCAAGGATTTGTTCTCTATCCCAAGGATTTGCTCTCCATCCCAAAGATTTGCTCTCCACCCCAAGGATTTGTTCCCTAATTTTGAATTCCCAATTGCAAGGATTTGTTCTCTACCACTAAGACTTCTTCTTCATCCCAAAAATTTGTTCTCTATCCCAAGGATTTGTTCTCCATCCCAAAGATTTGTTCTCCATCCCAGGAAATTGTTCTCCATTCCAAGGATTTTCTCTCCTTCCCAAGGATTTGCTCTCCATCCCAAAGATTTATTCTCCATTGCCCATTCCAAGGGTTTTCTCTCTATCCCGAAAGTTTGTTCTCCATCCCAGGAATTTGTTGTCCATTCCCAGAGTTCATTCTCCATCCCAAGGATTTGTTCTCCATCCCAGGAATTTGTTGTCCATTCCAAGAGTTTCTTCTCCATGCCAAAAATTTCTTCTCCATCCTAAAATTTTGCTCTCCATCCCAAGGATTTGCTCTCCATCCCAAAGTTTTGCTCTCCATCCCAAGGGTTTGTTTCCCAATTTTGAATTCCCAATTGCCAAGGATTTGTTCTCCATCCCAAGGATTTGCTCTCCATCCCAAAAAGTTGTTCTCTATCCCAAAGATTTGTCCACTATTCCCAAAGATTTGTTCTCCATCCCAAGGATTTGCTCTCCATCCCATGGATTTCCTCTCCATCCCAAAGATTTGTTCTCTATCCCAAGAATTTGTTCTCCATCCCAAGGATTTGTTCTCCATCCCAAGGATTTGTTCTCCATCCCAGAGGTTTGTTCTCCGTCCCAGGAATTTGTTGTCCATTCCCAGAGTTTCTTCTCCATCCCAAAGATTTGTTTTCCATCCCAAGGATTTGCTCTCCATCCCAAGGATTTGTTCTCTATTCCCATTTTTTTTTTCTCTATTCCAAGGGGTTTTTTCTATCCCTAAGATTTGTTCTCCATCCTAAGGATTTGTTTCCCAATTTTGAATTCCCAGTTGCCAAGGATTTGTTCTTTATCCCAAGGATTTGCTCTTCATCCCAAAAATATGCTCTCTATTCCCCAGGTTCTATTCTCTATCCCAAGTTTTTTTTTCTCTATCCCAAGGATTTGCTCTCCATCCCAAATTTTTATTCTTCTTCCCAAGAATTTCTTTCCCAATTTTGAATTCCCAGTTGCCAAGGATTTGTTCTCTATCCCTAAGACTTGTTCTCTATTCCCAAAGATTTGTTCTCTATTCCCAAGGATTTGTTCTCCATCCCAAAAATTTGTTCTCCATCCCAAAGATTTGTTCTCCGTCCCAGGAAATTGTTCTCCATTCCAAGGATTTGCTCTCCTTCCCAAGGATTTGCTCTCCATTCCAAAGATTTGTTCTCCATTGTCCATTCCAAGAGCTTTCTCTCTATCCCGAAAGTTTGTTCTCCATCCCAGAATTTGTTGTCCATTCCCAGAGTTTCTTCTCCATCCCAAGGTTTTGTTCTCCATCCCATGGATTTGTTTCCCAGTTTTGAATTCCCAGTTGCCAAGGATTTTTTGTTTATCCCTAAGATTTGTTCTCTATCCCAAGGATTTGTTCTCTATCCCAAGGATTTGTTCTCCATCCCAGGAATTTGTTGTCCATTCCAAGAGTTTTCTTCTCCATGTCAAAAATTTGTCCTCCATCCCAAGGATTTGTTCTCCACCCCAAGGATTTGCTCTCCATCCCTAAGATTTTATTCTGCATCCCAAGATTTTCTCTACATCTCAAGGATTTGTTCTCATTCCCAAGGATTTGTTTTCCATTTTGAGTTCCCTATGCCAAGGATTTGTTCTCTATCCTAAGACTTGTTATTCATCCCAAAGATTTGGTCTCCATCCCAGGAATTTGTTGTCCATTCCAAGAGTTTCTTCTCCATGCCAAAAATTTCTTCTCCATCCCAAAGTTTTGTTCTCCTTCCCAAGGATTCGTTCTCCATCCCAAAAATTTGTTCTCTATTCCCAAGGCTTTTTTCTCTATCCCAAGGCTTTTTTCTCCATCCCAAGGATTTGTTCTCCATCGCAAGGATTCATTCTCCATCCCAAGGATTTGTTTCCCAATTTTGAATTCCCAGTTGCCAAGGATTTGTTCTCCATCCCAAGGATTTGCTCTCCATCCCCAAAAATTTGTTCTCTATCCCAAAGATTTGTCCACTATTCCCAAAGATTTGTTCTCCATCCCAAGGATTTGCTCTCCGTCCCAGGAATTTGTTGTCCATTCCCAGAGTTTCTTCTCCATCCCAAAGATTTGTTCTCCTTCCCAAAGATTTGTTCTCCTTCCCAAAGATTTGTTCTCCACCCTAAGGATTTGCTCTCCATCCCAAAGATTTGTTCTCCTTCCCAAAGATTTGTTCTCCTTCCCAAAGATTTTTTTTGCTATCCCAAAGATATGTTCTCCTTCCCAAGAATTTGTTGTCTATCCCAAGGATTTGCACTCCTTCCCAAGGATTTGCTCTCCATTCCAAAAATTTGTTCTCTATTCCCAAGGTTTTTTTCTCTATCCCAAGGATTTGTTCTCCATCCCACGGTTTTGCTCTCCATCCCAAGGATTTTTTTTCTGCCCCAGGAATTTGTTGTCCATTCCCAGAGTTTCTTCTCCATGCCAAAAATTTGTTCTCCACCCCAAGGATTCGTTCTCCATCCCAAGGTTTTGTTCTCCATCCCAAGGATTTGTTTCCCAATTTTGAATTCCCAGTTGCCAAGGATTTGTTCTCTATCCCTAAGAATTGTTCTTCGTCCCAAGGATTTGTTCTCTATCCCAGGAATTTTTCTCCATTCCAAGTTTTTCTTTCTCTATCCATAAGATTTGCTCTTCATCCCAAAAATTTGCTCTCCATCCCAGGAATTTGCCCATTCCAAGAGTTTCTTCTCCATCCCAAAAATTTCTGCTCCATCCCAAGGATTTATTCACCATCCCAAAGATTTGTTCTCCATCCCAAGGTTTTGTTTCCCAGTTTTGAATTCCCGAGGAATTTTGATTTCCGAAGGATTGCCAAGGATTTTTTGTCTATCCCAAAGATTTGTTTTCTATTCCCAAAGATTTGTTCTCTATTGCCAAGGATTTGCTCTCCATCCCAAGGATTTGCTCTCCATCCCACGGTTTTGCTCTCCATCCCAAAGATTTTTCCGCTATTCCCAAGTATTTGTTCTCCACCCCAAGGATCCGTTCCCCATCCCAAGTGTTTCCTCCCCATCCCAAGCTTTGGATCTCCATCCCAAGGCTTTGTTCTCCATCCCCAGGGACGAAGGACCCCCCAGGGAAATCCAGGAGGTCCGGGACAATTCCAAGGACGGGGAATACTGGGAAGCCATGACCCGCATCATTCCCCAGCGGAAACTCAAACTTTGGGATGCGCTTGGAGCCGCGCTCTTGGAATACCAGTGAGTGCCTGGTGGGCTGGGGGAGCAGGACTGGGACAATCCCAGGGGATTTTTCCATGGATTTTCCTGGTGTTCCTTTCCCAGTAAGGTGCTGACGCGGAGATCCGAGCTCTTTTCCGAGGCCACGGCCCTGCAGCGGCAGAACTCGGAGCTGGGAATGCTGCTGGAGGAATATTTGGAATCCACCCAAGGTGGATCCCGCTGAGCTCAGCCTCGCATTCCCCGGGGATATTCCGGGCACGGATCCCACCGGGATGGAGCAAAACCCGGGAATTGCCGGTGGCGGGTGTGGATATCCCTGGATCTGAGCCAGGAATTCCTGGAAGGGGGTTAATAAATCATTCCCAAATGTGGATCTGTGTGCAGGGAATGGGAGAACATCCAGGGGTTCCATTGATCCAGGGAATTCTTGGAATTCTGGGAAGTGCCACAAAACCGTGGGGTCTGAGGCGTGGAATTCTGGGGTGGAAGCTGAAATCCCATCTCAATTCCAACCCCACATTTTCCACCATCCTGGAATTGTGAGAAGTGCCACAAAACAGTGGGATCTGAAGCCTGGAATTCCAGGTTGGAAGCTTAAATCCCATCCCATCCCAACCCTGACACCTTCCGAAATCCAAGGATTTCTTGGAATTGTGGGAAGTGCCACAAAAACCCTAGAATCTGTGGCCTGGAATTCCAGGATGGAAGCTTAAATCCCATCCCAATTCCAACCCCACATTTTCCAGGATTCAGATAATTCCTGGAATTGTGGGAAGTGCCACAAAACCGTGGGATCTGTGGCCTGGAATTCCGGGTTGGAAGCTTAAATCCCATCCCATCCCAACCCTGACACCTTCCATGATCCAGGGAATTCCTGGAACTGTGGGAAGTGCCACAACACTGTGGGATTTGGGACATGGAATTCCCAAATTCTGGGATGGAAGCTTAAATCCCATCCCAATTCCAACCCCCGCATTTTCCAGGATTCAGAGAATTCCTGGAATTGTAGGAAGTGCCACAAAACCGTGGGATCTGTGGCCTGGAATTCCAGGATGGAAGCTTAAATCCCATCTCAATTCCAACCCCACATTTTCCAGGATCCAGGGAATTCCTGGAATTCTGGGAAGTGCCACAAAACCCTGGGATCTGTGGCCTGGAATTCTGGGGTGGAAGCCTAAATCCCGTCCCATTCCAACCCTGACATCTCCCAATATCCAAGGATTTCCTGGAATTCTGGGAAGTGCCATAACACTGTGGAATTTGGGACATGGAATTCTGGGATGGAAGCTTAAATCCCATCCCATTCCAACCCTGACACCTTCCATGATCCAGGGAATTCCTGGAATTGTAGGAAGTGCCACAAAACCCTGGGATCTGTGGCCTGGAATTGTCAAATTCCGGGGTGGAAGCTGAAATCCCATCTCAATTCCAAGCCCACATTTTCCAGGATCCAGAGAATTCCTGGAATTGTGGAAAGTGCCACAAAACTGTGGGATTTGGGACATGGAATTCTGGGATGGAAACTTAAATCCCATCCCAATTCCAACCCCACATTTTCCAGGATCCAGGGAATTTTATGGATATTTTTGGAAGTGCCACAAAACTCTGGGATCTATGACCTGGAATTCCAGGATGGAAGTTTAAATCCCATCCCAATTCCAGTCCCAACACCTTCCAATATCCAGGGAATTCCTGGAATTCTGGGAAGTGCCACAACACTGTGGGACCTGAAGCCTGGAATCCTCAAATTCTGGGAATTCCACAATCCCAGGAGGCTCCAACCTTTCCTTGGACACTTCTCTCAGGGAATTCTCTGGGAATTGCAGCCCAGCCCCTCCCCACCTTCCCAAGGGAAGAATCCCTTCCCAAAATCCCAAATATCCCTGGCAGCTCCGAGGATCCCTGGGTCCCAAGAACCCCATGGAATTCTCAAGGCTTGGAATTCTGCCTGGAAAGAATTCCTGCCTGGAAAGGGTTTCCAGCCCCTGTTCCTGGCAGGATTTTCAAATCCCTCTGGATTTGAGGTGGGCACAGGTCCTGGAATTCGCTGGTGATTCCAGAGGGTTTTCCACCCTAAATAATTCCATGATCCCTCCTGCTTCCCAAAAATCCCACCCCGATCCCCTGTCCCGAATTCCCACAAATTCCAGGCTGAGATTTTTTCCAGCAGGGATTTTTTTTTCTTCCCATCCCCCTTTTCCCACCAGTGCAATCTCACATTCCCACATTCCCGGCGCGGATTCCCAGACAATTTTATCTTTAACCTTGGACTTGCAGCCTTTGGAAAACAACGGCTCCAAAGGTTGGGAAAAACATTTTTTTTTTCTTTTTTTTTTTCCTCTTTTTTTCTTTTTCTTCCCCTTTTGCTTTTTTTCTACCTTTTTTTTTATTTTTTCTTTCTTTTTTCTTTTTTTCCCCTTCTTTTTCCTTTTATCTTTTTCCTTCTTTCCCCCCCCTTTTTTTCATTTTTCTTTTTTTTTTCCTTCTTTTTTTCCCGTTTTTCTTTCTTTTTTTTTCCCCCTGTTGTTTGTCTTTCCTTGGATAATTTTGAATTCCTCCCGCTCTCCACGGCGGAATTTTTTAAATATTTTTTTTTAGGGGGAGAGCGGGAGATTTTGGGAGGAACCACGCGACTCCCGGGGTAGGAACGTTAAAAAAAAAAAAAGGGAATTTTGGAACGAGTGGAAACCAGGGAAAAGGGGAAAAAACAGGAACGGGCAGAACGCCAGGCGGGCGCCGCGCCTGGAAAATCCCTGGGGGGATTTCTCGGGAATTCCATTCCCGGGAGGATTCCTCGGGAGTTCCATTCCCGGTGGAAACGGGAGAGGAGAGAAAACTGAATTTTGGGATTTTGGGGATTCGGGACACACCCGGGGGGGGGTCCTCGGGGCGGCTCCGGGCCGGGAGAGGCCGGGCCAGCACCGGGAACCACCCCCGGAGCCTCATCCCGACCCTCCCATCCCGCTCCGCCCTCCGAGAGCGCCGGGAATATCAGGAACACCGGGATGTGGCAGGAAAGCGAGCGGAGCCCCCCGCGCCGCCTGCAACGGAGGAGGGAGCGCTGCAGACGGTGCCAGCTCCGGGCCGCCAGGTGAGACCCCCAGCCCGCCCCTCTGACACCCCCCGGTACCGGGGAAACCGGGCCCGGAACCGGCACCGGGAAGGGCCGGGAGGTACCGGGAAGGGCCGGGAGGTACCGGGAGGGTACCGGGATTCCGCCACGTGGAGCGGGAGCGGGGGAGGAAACAGAGCGGGTACCGGGGGCTGGGAACCGGCACCGGGCACCGGGATTGGGGGACCGGGCACCGGAGCGGCCCCGGGATGGGGACCGGGCATCGAGATTGGGGTACGGGGCACCGAAGTAGCATCGGGATGGGGGACCGGGGCCGTTCCGGTGGTGGGGGAGCAGGATCGGACACCGGGATTGGGGCACCGGGCACCCGAGTGGCCCCGGGATGGGAGACGGGGTCTGTTCCGGGGGGTGGGGTACCGGGACCGGGAGAGGGGGCACCGGCCACCGGAGTGGCCCCGGGATGGGGGACAGGGGTTGTTCCGTGTTTGGGGGACCGGGACCGGGGTACGGGGCACCGGAGTGGTACCGGGATGGGGGACCGGGGGTTGCTCCGGGTTTGGGGGACCGGGACCGGGCACCGGAGCGGCCCCGGGATTGGAGACAGGGTCTGTTCCGGGGGTGGGGGACCGGGACCGGGAGAGGGGTACGGGGCACCGGAGTGGCCCCGGGATGGGAGACAGGGTCTGTTCCGGGGGTGGGGTACCGGGACCGGGATTGGGGTACGGAGCACCGGGCACTGGAGTGGCCCCGGGATGGGGGACAGGGTCTGTTCCGGGGGTGGGGGACCGGTACGGAGCACCGGAGTGGTACCGGGATTGGGGGACCGGGGGTTTTTTCCGGGTTTGGGGGACCGGGACCGGGCACCGGAGTGGCCCCGGGATTGGGGGACGGGGTCTGGTCCGGGGGATGAGAACCGGGACCGGGCGCTGAAATGGCTCCGGGATGGGGGACAGGGGTTGTTCTGGGTTTGGGGGAGCGGGACCGGGCACCGGGATTGGGGCACCGGGCACCGGAGTGGCCCCGGGATGGGGGACAGGGGTTGTTCCGGGGGTGGGGTACCGGGACCGGGAGAGGGGTACGGGGCACCGGAGTGGCCCTGGGATGGGGGACAGGGGGTGAGGGAGCGGGACCGGACACCGGAGCGGCCTCGGGACGGGGGACCGGGGCTGTTCTGGGGGTTGGGAACCGGGACCGGGCACCGGAGCGGCCCCGGGGTTGGAGGTCTGGACACCCGGGGCTGTCCCGAGTTCGGGGGACACCGCTCCGGTTCCGAGTTTGGGGAACCGGGGCTGCCCCGGGCACCGGGGAGAACCCCGGGGTGAGGGTCCAAATCTGGGTTCGGGACAGAGGGTCCAGCTCCGGTCACCGGGGAGGAAAGGGTGGGGTGGAAGCAGCCCCGGAGGTGGGAGCCGGGACCGGGACATGAGGGTCGGAACCGGGCACCGGAGCTGCCCCGGGAGAGCGCGGGGGAGCCGGATCCGGGCACCGGGACAGCCCCGAGTTTGGGGGATCGGGATCGGGACCTGGGGACCCAGAACTGGGCACCGGGGGCTGCCCCAAGTTTGGGGGATCGAGACCGAGACCGAGACCGAGACCTGGGGACCCAGAACCGGGCACCGGGGCAGCCCCGAGTTTGGGGGATCGGGACCGGGGGACCCAGAACCGGGCACCGGGGCAGCCCCGAGTTTGGGGGACCGGGGGTAAGGGTGGAGAACCGGAGCAACTCCGAATTTGGGGGACCGAAACCGGGACCAGGGGGTCCCGAACCGGACACTGGAGCAGCCCCGAGTTTGGGGGACCGGGACATGGGGATCCAGAACCGGGCCCGGGCCTGCCCCAAGTTTGGGGGACCGAGACCGAGACCTGGGGACCCAGAACCGGGCACTGGAGCAGCAGCCCCGAATTTGGGGGACCGGGGCAGCTCCGGGGTAAGGGTGGAGAACCGGAGCAACTCCGAATTTGGGGGAACGAAACCGGGACCAGGGGATCCCGAACCGGGCACTGGAGCAGCTCCGAGTTTGGGGGAACCAGGACCGGGACCTGGGGACCCAGAACCGGGCGCCGGAGCAGCTCCGAGTTTGGGGGACCGGGGCAGCCCCGAGTTTGGGGGACCGGGACATGGAGATCCAGAACCGGGCACCGGGGCTGCCCCAAGTTTGGGGGACCGAGACCGAGACCGAGACCTGGGGACACAGAACTGGGCGCCGGAGCAGCCCCGGAGGTTGGACCGGGACCGGGACCTGGAGAACCGGGCACCGGGGCTGTCCCGGGCGTATCCGGTGCGAGGGTCTCGGTCCGACCCCCGCAGCTGGGGGGGGTCCCGTCCGCTTTGGCCGCCGTCCCCGCGGTGCCGAACCCCCTCGGCAGCGGCCCCGGGGCGGTGTCAGCGGGCGGGAGGCAGCGCGGCTGAGTCACCGGCAGGAAACCGAGCGGTTGCATCAGAAAGCGGAGCCGTTTGTCCGGTCGGGGCAGCTTTGGGTGAGAGAAAAAAAAAAAAAAAAAATTTAAAAGTCACATTCCAAAAAAATCCCGCAGCATGGAAAACGGAGGCGATCCCTGCCCCAGCAGCAGCAGCAGCTCGGCAGCTCCATCATCCAAGACGCCGGGCTTGAAGGAGGAATTGCTGTGCCCCATCTGCTACGAGCCGTTCCGGGAGGCCGTGACGCTGCCGTGCGGCCACAACTTCTGCAAGGGCTGCATCAGCCGCTCGTGGGAGCAGCGGCGGCCGGCGTGTCCCCTGTGCAAGGAGAGCTCCTCGCTGGACGAGCTGCGCGTCAACCACACGCTGAGGAACCTGGTGGAGCTGGTGCTGCGGGAGGAAGGGCAGCGGCAGAGCCGCGGCGCCGCCCTGTGCCCCGCGCACCAGGAGGAGCACAAGTTCTTCTGCCTGGAGGACAAGGAGCTGGCGTGCTTCTCGTGCCAGAGCTCGCAGCAGCACCAGGGGCACAAGATGAGGCCAGTGCAGGAGGCGGCGGCGGATTTTAGGGTGAGGGGGTGCGGAGGGAGGGGTCATATGGAGGATGGATGCATGGATGGATCCATGGATCCATGGATAATGGAGGGATGGATCCATGGATGGATGTGGATGAATGGATCCATGAATGGATGGAGGGAGGGATGGATCCATGGATGGATGGAGGGATGGATCCATGGAAATATCTCAATCCCAAATGTGGATGGATCCATGGATGGATGGATGGATGGATGGATGGACGGATGGAGGGATGGATGGATGGATGGATGGATGGAAGATGGAGGGATGGATCCATGGATCCATGGATGGATGTGGATGAATGGATCCATGCATGGATCCATGAATGAATGGAGGGATGGATCCATGGAAGTATCCATGGATGGAGGGATGAATGTGGATGGATCCATAGATGGATGGATGTGGATGAATGGATCCATGCATGGATCCATGAATGGATGGAGGAATGGATCCATGAATGAATGGAGGGATGGATCCATGGAAGTATCCCGATCCCAAATGTGGATGGATCCATGGATGGATGGATGAATGGATGGATGATGGACGGATGGAGGGATGGACGGATGGAGGGATGGATGGATGGATGGATGGACGGATGGATGGAGGGATGGACGGATGGAAGATGGAGGGATGGACGGATGGAAGATGGAGGGATGGATCCATGGATCCATGGATGGATGTGGATGAATGGATCCATGCATGGATCCATGAATGGATGGAGGAATGGATCCGTGGAAGTATCCATGGATGGAGGGATGAATGTGGATGGATCCATAGATGGATGGGTGTGGATGGATGGATGGATCCATGGATGGATCCATGGATAATGGAGGGATGCATCCATGGATCCATGGATGGATGTGAATAAATGGATCCATGAATGGTTGGAGGAATGGATCCATGAATGAATGGAGGGATGGATCCATGGAAGTATCCACAGTTGGAGGGATGAATGTGGATGGATCCATAGATGGATGGGTGTGGATGGATGGATGGATCCATGGATACATGGATGGATAGATCCATGGATGAACAGAGACGGATGGAGGGACGATCCATGGATGGATGGATGGATGGAGGAATGGATCCATGGTTACAGGGATGGATCTGGGGATGGATCCAGAGATAGATGGATGGATGCAGGGATGGATCCATGGATGGATGGAAGGATGGATCCACGGATGGATTGGATATGTGGATGCAGGGATGGATCCATGGGTGGATGGATCCATGGAGGGATGGATGAAACCGTGGATGGATGGATGGATGCATGGATGGATCCATGGATGGATGGATGGATGGATGTGGATGGATGTACGGATGGATCCATGGATGAACAGGGATGGATGGATCCATGGATGTGGATGGATGCATGGATGGATCCATGGATGAACAGGGATGGATGGATGGAGGGATGGATCCAGGGATGCATCCATGGATGGATGCCAAGCAGAGGCACCCCTAAAACCTGGAGCTGTCCCAAATTTCCCAGGATTCGGGATGAGGCAGCCACGCTTCCCTGCGGGCGTGTGGCGGCTGCTGGATGCTCTCCTGCCCTTTAATTATCCGGCACCATCCCGGATAATCATCCTGCGGGAAAGGGGAGCGGGATGATTATTCCCAGAGGTTTGGTGACTCCCTTGATCCCAGCTCGGATCTGGCCACGCAGGTTATTCCAGGCTTTGGGAGTGGGGTTGGGATTTGGGAGTTGCACAATTCCCGCCGAAAGGAGGGATGTGGCTGCCTGAGGAGGAGGAGGAGGAGATGGGATGCAGCCAGGTGCTGGGAATGCTGCCAGGACACGCTGGGAAACAGCCGGCGCTGCCCTGACTCATCCCGCTGGATTTCAAATGTGGCGGGAAAAGCTTGGCTGGAGTTCCTGGGAATGGGAACGGGGGTGGGAATGGGAACGGGAATGGGGATGGGAACGGGAGTGGGAATGGGAACGGGAGTGGGAATGGGAATGGGAACCAGAATGGGAACAGGAAAGGGACTGGGAATGGGAATGGGAACGGGAATGGGAATGGGAATGGGAACAGGAAAGGGACTGGGAATGGGAATGGGAAAGGGAAAGGGAATGGGAATGGGAAAGGGAATAGGAATGGGAATGGGACTGGGAATGGGAATGGGAATGGGAGTGGGAATGGGAATGGGGATGGGAATGGGAACAGGAAAGGGACTGGGAATGGGAATGGGAACAGGAAAGGGACTGGGAATGGGAATGGGAATAGGAAAGGGAATGGGAATAGGAATGGGAGTGGGAATGGGAGTGGGAGTGGGAATGGGAGTAGGAGTGGGAGTGGGAATGGGAATGGGAACAGAGATGGGGATGGGAATGGGAACGGGAACAGGGATGAGAATGGGAATAGGAATGGGAGTGGGAATGGGAATGGGAACAGAGATGGGGATGGGAATGGGAATAGGAATGGGAATGGGAATGGGGCTGCCCACAGCCCCAGGATGAGCGGGGATGGGATATCCCAAAAAACAGGGCAGAGAATTCCCTATGGAGCAAAGCTCCTCTTCCTCCCGGCTGCCCAAGGGGAAAGGTTGGATGGAGCAAGGATCCGGCCCTGGGGGTGTTTATCCTGGAAAAATCCTGGGAAAATCCCGGGAATGGGGAATGCTGAGGATGTCTCCTCCCCGCAGGCCAAGCTGGCGAACATGGAGTCTTCCCTGCGGGATAAAGCCAAGGATTTCGGGGCCGTGCGGAGATCCTACGAAACCATCTCCCGGCACAACGAGGTGCGTGTTCCTTCCTGGAGCTGGGATCGGTCCCGATCCTGATCCCAATCCCAATCCCAATCCCAATCCTGCACATTCACTGGGGTGGAGCGCTGATCCCATCTGGAAAAGGAGAGCAGTGGGGATTTGGGAAGTGTGGATGGGAATTCGGGAAGGGCAGCGTGATCCCAGTGAGTCCCTGAGCTCTGGGAAGGGGGAATCCAGGGAATTAGGGTGCTCCAGAGGTGGAATTGATCCTGATCCTGATCCTGATTGGGAATGCAGTTTGAGTGAAGCCCTGACCCCATCCTGTGAGAGGAGAGCAGTGGGGATTTGGGAAGTGAGGAAAGGAATTTGGGAAAGGCAGTGTGATCCCAGGGAATCCCTGAGCTCTGGGAAGGGGGAATCCAGGGAATTTGGGTGCTCCAGAGGTGGAATTGATCCCAATCCCAGTCCTGCACCTGCAGCTGAGGTGGAGCACTGATCCCAACCCAGGAGAGGAGAGCAGTGGGGATTTGGGAAGCAGGGAAAGGAATTTGGGAAGGGCAGCGTGATCCCAGTGATCCCAGTGACCCCTGAGCTCTGGGAAGGGGGAATCCAGGGAATTTGGGCGCTCCAGAGGTGGGATTGATCCCAATCCCAATCCTGCACCTGCAGCTGGGGTGGAGCACTGATCCCAACCCAGGAGAGGAGAGCAGTGGGGATTTGGGAAGCAGGGAAAGGAATTTGGGAAGGGCAGCGTGATCCCAGTGATCCCAGGGAATCCTTGAGCTCTGGGAATTGTGAATCCAGGGAATTCGGGTGCTCCAGAGGTGGGATTGATCTCGATCACAAGTCTGCACTTGCAGCTGGGGTGGAGCGCTGATCCCAACCCGGGACAGGAGAGCAGTGGGGACTTTGGAAGCAGGGATGGGAATTTGGGAAGGGCAGCGTGATCCCAGTGATCCCTGGGAATCTCTGAGCTCTGGGAAGGGGGAATCCAAGGAATTAGGGTGCTCCAGAGGGGGAATTGATCCTGATCCTGATTGGGAATGCAGTTTGAGTGAAGCCCTGACCCCATCCTGTGGGAGGAGAGCAGTGGGGATTTGGGAAGTGGGGAAGGGAATTTGGGAAAGGCAGCATGATCCCAGTGAGTCCCTGAGCTCTGGGAAGGGGAAATCCAGGGAATTTGGGTGCTCCAGAGGTGGGATTGATCCCGATCCCAATCCTGCACATGCAGCTGGAGTGGAGTGTTGGTCCCATCCCAGGAGAGGAGAGCAGTGGGGATTTGGGAAGCAGGGAAAGGAATTTGGGAAAGGCAGCATGATCCCAGTGAGTCCCTGAGCTCTGGGAAGGGGAAATCCAGGGAATTTGGGTGCTCCAGAGGTGGGATTGATCCCGATCCCAGTCCTGCACCTGCAGCTGAGGTGGAGCACTGATCCCAACCCAGGAGAGGAGAGCAGTGGGGATTTGGGAAGCAGGGAAAGGAATTTGGGAAGGGCAGCATGATCCCAGTGATCCCAGTGACCCCTGAGCTCTGGGAAGGGGAAATCCAGGGAATTTGGGTGCTCCAGAGGTGGGATTGATCCCGATCCCAGTCCTGCACATGCAGCTGAGGTGGAGCACTGATCCTATCTGGAAAAGGGGGAGTGGTGGGGATTTGGGAAACAGGGATGGGAATTTGGGAAGGGCAGCGTGATCCCAGGGAATCCCTGAGCTCTGGGAAGGGGGAATCCAGGGAATTCGGGTGCTCCAGAGGTGGGATTGATCCCGATCCCAGTCCTGCACATGCAGCTGAGGTGGAGCACTTGATCCCAACCCAGGACAGGAGAGCAGTGGGGACTTTGGAAGCAGGAATGGGAATTTGGGAAGGGCAGCATGATCCCAGTGATCCCAGGGAATCCCTGAGCTCTGGGAAGGGGGAATCCAAGGAATTCGGGTGCTCCAGAGGTGGGATTGATCCTGATTGGGAATGCAGTTTGAGTGAAGCCCTGACCCCATCCTGTGAGAGGAGAGCAGTGAGGATTTGGGAAGTGAGGAAGGGAATTTGGGAAGGGCAGCGTGATCCCAGTGATCCCAGGGAATCCCTGAGCTCTGGGAAGGGGGAATCCAGGGAATTTGGGTGCTCCAGAGGTGCGATTGATCCCGATCCCAGTCCTGCACCTGCATCTGGGGTGGAGCACTGATCCCAACCCAGGAGAGGAGAGCAGTGGGGATTTTGGAAGCAGGGAAAGGAATTTGGGAAAGGCAGCATGATCCCAGTGATCCCTGGGAATCCCTGAGCTCTGGGAATTGTGAATCCAGGGAATTTGGGTGCTCCAGAGGTGGGATTGATCCTGATCCTGACTGGGAATGCAGTTTGAGTGAAGCCCTGACCCCATCCTGTGAGAGGAGAGCAGTGGGGATTTGGGAAGTGAGGAAGGGAATTTGGGAAGGGGAGCGTGATCCCAGTGATCCCAGGGAATCCCTGAGCTCTGGGAAGGGGGAATCCAGGGAATTTGGACACTCCCCAGGTGGGATTGATCCCAAACCCAATTCTGCACTTGCAGCTGGGGTGGAGCACTGATCCCATCCCAGGAGAGGAGAGCAGTGGGGATTTTGGAAGCAGGGAAAGGAATTTGGGAAAGGCAGCATGATCCCAGTGATCCCAAGGAATCCCTGAGCTCTGGGAAGGGGGAATCCAAGGAATTGGGGTGCTCCAGAGGTGGAATTGATCCTGATCCTGATTGGGAATGCAGTTTGAGTGAAGCCCTGACCCCATCCTGTGAGAGGAGAGCAGTGGGGATTTGGGAAGTGAGGAAGGGAATTTGGGAAGGGCCGCGTGATCCCAGTGATCCCAGGGAATCCCTGAGCTCTGGGAGAGAGAATCCAGGGAATTTGGGTGCTCCAGAGGTGGGATTGATCCTGATCCCAGTCCTGCACGTGCAGCTGCGGTGGAGCCCTGATCCCAACCCAGGACAGGAGAGCAGTGGGGATTTGGGAAGCAGGGAAAGGAATTTGGGAAAGGCAGCATGATCCCAGTGAGTCCCTGAGCTCTGGGAAGGGGGAATCCAGGGAATTTGGGTGCTCCAGAGGTGGAATTGATCCCGATCCCAAACCTGCACGTGCAGCTGAGGTGGAGCACTGATCCTATCTGGAAAAGGGGAGTGGTGGGGATTTGGGAAGCAGGGAAAGGAATTTGGGAAGGGCAGCGTGATCCCAGTGAGTCCCTGAGCTCTGGGAAGGGGAAATCCAGGGAATTTGGGTGCTCCAGAGGTGGGATTGATCCCAATCCCAGTCCTGCACCTGCAGCTGGGGTGGAGTGTTGGTCCAATCCCAGGAGAGGAGAGCAGTGGGGATTTGGGAAGCAGGGAAAGGAATTTGGGATGGGCAGCGTGATCCCAGTGATCCCTGGGAATCCCTGAGCTCTGGGAATTGTGAATCCAGGGAATTTGGGTGCTCCAGAGGTGGGATTGATCCTGGTCCCAGACCTGCACTAATCCCATCCCAGGAGAGGAGAGCAGTGGGGATTTGGGAAGCAGGGAAAGGAATTTGGGAAAGGCAGCGTGATCCCAGTGATCCCTGGGAATCCCTGAGCTCTGGGAAGGGGGGATCCAAGGAATTTGGGTGCTCCAGAGGTGGGATTGATCCTGATCCTGATTGGGAATGCAGTTTGAGTGAAGCCCTGACCCCATCCTGTGAGAGGAGAGCAGTGGGGATTTGGGAAGTGGGGAAGGGAATTTGGGAAGGGCAGCGTGATCCCAGTGATCCCAGGGAATCCCTGAGCTCTGGGAAGGGGGAATCCAGGGAATTTGGGCGCTTCCACCGTTCCCACCCGGAGCAAGGTGCCGACGTTCATTGCCAGGCGGAATCGGAGCGTCTGGAGCGTCAGGTGAAGTGGGAATTCGAGAAGCTGCACAAGTTCCTGTGGGACGAGGAGCAGGCGGTGCTGGCGCAGATCCGGGAGGAGACGGGCCGGAAGCAGGATCTGATCCAGGGCAAGATGGAGCAGCTGGCCGAGGCCAGCAAGGCCCTGCTCAACGAGGCCGCGCGGCTCCAGGCCGATCTCAAGCAGGACGACGTCACATTCCTGATGGTAATTCCCACATTTCCCCATGGTAATTCCCACATTTCCCCATGGTAATTCCCACATTCCCAATAGTAATTCCCTCATTTCCCCATGGTAATTCCCGGATTCCTGGTGGTAATTCCCATATTCCCCATGGTAATTCCCACATTTCCCCCGGTAATTTCCACATTGCTCATGGTAATTCCCACATTCCCAGTGGTAATTCTCATATTCCTGGTGGTAATTCCCACATTCCCCATGGTAATTTCCACATTCCCCATGGTAATTTCCACATTCCCCATGGTAATTTCCACATTTCCCCTGGTAATTTCCATATTGCTCATGGTAATTTCCACATTTCCCCATGGTAATTCCCACATTCCCCATGGTAATTCCCACATTCCAGTGGTGATTTCCACATTCCCCATGGAAATCCCCACATTCCCCATGGTAATTCCCACATTCCCCGTGGTAATTCTCATATTCCTGGTGGTAATTCCCACATTCCTGGTGGTAATTCCCACATTCCCCATGGAAATCCCCACATTCCCCATGGTAATTCCCACATTCCCCATGGTAATTTCCACATTTCCCCATGGTAATTTCCACATTCCCAATAGTAATTCCCACATTCCCCATGGTAATTCCCTCATTTCCCCATGGTAATTCCCTCATTTCCCATGGTAATTCCCACATTTCCCCATGGTAATTCCCACATTCCCAATAGTAATTTCACATTCCCCATGGTAATTTCCACATTCCTGATGGCAATTTCCACATTGCTCATGGTAATTCCTACATTCCCCATGGTAATTCCCACATTCCCCATGGTAATTTCCACATTTCCCAATGGTAATTCCCTCATTCCTGGTGGTAATTCACACATTTCCCCATGGTAATTCCCACATTTCCCGTGGCAATTCCCACATTCGTCATGGTAATTTCCACAATCCCAATGGTAATTCCCACATTCCCCATGGTAATTTCCACATTCCAGTGGTGATTCCCACATTCCCCATGGAAATCCCCACATTCAAAATGGTAATTCCCCCATTCCCAGTGGTAATTCCCACATTCCCCATGGAAATCCCCACATTCCCCCATGGTAATTCCTACATTCCCCATGGTAATTTCCACATTTCCCCTGGTAATTTCCACATTTCCCATGGTAATTCCCACATTCCCCATGGTAATTTCCTCATTTCCCCATGGTAATTCCCCCATTCCCCATGGAAATCCCCACATTCCCCATGGTAATTCCCACATTCCCAATAGTAATTTCACATTCCCCATGGTAATTCCCACATTCCTGATGGCAATTTCCACATTCCCGGTGGTAATTCCCACATTCCCAATGGTAATTCCCTCATTTCCCCATGGTAATTCCTACGGGGATCCCGCTCCCACCTCCCCCGTGCTATCCATGGGCTGTTGGAATTCCCGTGGCATCCAAGATCTGATTCCTCTTTTCTTTTCCAGACCCACAAGAACCGCAAGCGGAGGTAGGTCCTGATCCCATCATATATTCCCAAATCCATGGGAATTTGGGAATGCCTGAGCCCTTCCTGCTGGCTGGATGGGGTCTCCGGAGGTCCCTGCTCCAAGAAAATTCCAGCGTCCCCTCCGAGGTGCTGGATGTCCCCCGGGTGCTCCGGGCAGGATGACAGGGACACAAAGCGGGATTCTCAGGGTTTGTGGGAAGCGTTAAATCCCAGATTTTGTGGGAATCGAGGGACGACAAACTTGGGAGGTGCCGGGTGCCTCATCCCAACCCTTTCTCCACGGTCAATCCCTGCCCTAGGATCGCCTGCACGGCCGAAGAGCCGGAAGCTGTTCCCTCGGGATTGCTCCTGGACGTGGCCAAGTACCTGGGATCGCTCCAGTACAACGTGTGGAAGAAGATGCTGGACACCATCACTGCCGGTGAGGAGCCGGGAATGTCTGGAATGGGGTTTTCCAGGGGGTGGAAAAATGGGAAATCCATTCCCAATGGAGATGGATTCTTCCCTCAAAATGGTGGTGGTGGGAAATGTGGAGAGGGATTCTTCCCTAAAAGTGGTGGTGGTGGGAAATGTGGAGATGGATTCTTCCCTAAAAATGGTGGTGGTGGGAAATGTGGAGAGGGATTCTTCCCTAAAAGTGGTGGTGGTGGGGTCTGGAAAGGGGAAATGTGGACATGGATTCTTCCCTAAAAATGGTGGTGGTGGAAAATGTGGAGATGGGTTCTTTCCTCAAAATGGTGGTGGTGGGGTCTGGAAAGATGGGAAATGTGGAGATGGATTATTCCCTAAAAGTGGTGGTGGTGGGGCCTGGAAAGATGGGAAATGTGGAGAGGGATTCTTCCCTAAAAACGGTGTTGATGGGTTTGGAAAGATGGGAAATGTGGGGCTGGGATTGGGGATTGGGGAAGTGAAGGGAGGGGCTTGTTCCTCAAAAAGGGGAAATTGGGAATGTGCGTTTGCCTGGGACAAATCCATGGATACAGATGGATGGAGGGATGGATGGATGGATGGATGGACAGGACTCCATGGATGGATGGATCTAGGGATGAATGGATGAATCTGTGGATGGCTGGATGGATGGATCCATGGATGGATGGGTGGATCCATGGAAGGATCCATGCATGGATGGATGGATCCATGGAAGGATCCATGAATGGATGGAGGGATGGATCCATAGATGGATGGATGGATCCATGGAAGGATCCTTGGAAGGATCAATGGAGGGATGAATCCATTGATAGAGGGGAAGATGGATGGATCCATGGAAGCATCCATGGATGGATAGATGGATTCCGTGGATGGATCCATGGATGGATGGAACCATGGATAGGGATGGATAGATGAATGGATAGATGGATGGATTCCATGGATGAAGGCACAGATGGATGGATCCATGGAAGGATCCATGAATGGATGGAGTTATGGATCCATGGATGGATGGATGGATCCATGAATGGATGGAGGGATGGATCCATGGATGGATGGATGGATCCATGGAAGGATCCTTGGAAGGATCAATGGAGGGATGAATCCATCGATGGAGGGCAAGATGGGTGGATCCATGGAAGCATCCATGGATGGATAGATGGAGGGATGGATTCCATGGATGGATCCATGGCTAGATAGAACCATGGATAGGGATGGATAGATGAGTGGATGGATGGATCCATGGAAGCATCAATGGATGGATGGATCCATAGAAGCATCCATGGATGGAGGGACAGATGAATCTATGCATGGGGGGATAGATCCATGGATGGATGGATGGATGGATGGAAGGATGGATCCATGGATGGAGGGACGGATAGATGGATCCATGAAAGGATCCACGGATGGACAGAGGGGACAGACAAATGGATCCATGGATGGATGGAGGGATGGATCCTTGGATGGAGAGACAGATGGATGGATGCATTGAAGGATCCATGGATCCATGGATGGATGGACAAATTATCTATGGATGGAGGGATGGATCCATGGATGGAGGGACAGATGGACGGATCAATGGAAGGATGGATGGATCCATGGAAGCATCCATGGATGGAGGGACAGGTGGACAGATGCATTGAAGGATCCGTGGATGGATGGAGGGACGGATCCTTGGATGGAGGGACAGATGAATGGATGCATTGAAGGATCCATGGATGGATGGGCGGATCCATGGATCCATGGTTGGAGGGACAGACAGACGGATCAATGGAAGGATCTGTGGATGGATGGATGGATGGATGGATGGATGGATGGATGGATGGATGGATGGATGGATGGATGGATGGAGGGATCCATGGATGAATCCATGGATGAATCCATGGAAGGATACATGGATGGAGGGACAGATGGATGGATCCATGGAAGGATCCATGGCTGGATGGAGGGTTGGAGGGATCCATGGATGGGTAGAGGGATCCATGTGTGAATGGATCCCATGGAGGGCTCCACAGCGGGACGGACGGATCCCTCCCGACCTGCGAACTTCCCATGAAACATTCCCCTTCCCCGCAGTCCCCTTCAGCCTGGATCCCAACTCGGCCGCGGGCTGGCTCTCCGTCTCCGAGGACCTCTCCAGCGTCTCCATCGGCACCTACAAAGGCTCCGTGGAGAACCCGGAGCGCTTCACCTCCGCCCCCTGCATCCTGGGCTCCCGCGGCTTCTCCGAAGGCTTCCACACCTGGGAGGTGGACCTGGGCGGGCTGACCAACTGGAGGGTGGGCGTCTCCCGCTCCCACAAAGGCTCCCACTGGAGTTTCCACCACGATTCCCGCTCCGGCTTCTGGTACATCTACCACCTCCAGGGCAAGGACGAGTGCCGGGCGTCCAACGCCGTGCGCTCGCAGACGGCGCCGGGGAACATCCGGAGGGTCCGGGTGGAGCTGGACTGCACCGAGGGCGAGCTGTCCTTCTACGACGCCGACCTCCAGAGCCACATCTACACCTTCCACGAGAAGTTCGGCAGCGCCGTCTTCCCCTATTTCTACGTGGGCAACAGCCAGGGCGACGCCAACGCCAAGACGCTCCGGATCTGCCCGCTCCGGGTCCGTGTCCTTGAGGATGTCCCGACCTAAGGTGTCTCCTTGCCTCCTGGTGGGGTTCTGCAGGTGCTTTTCCAGGGAAAACAACAAAAAAAAAAAGGAAAAATAAGCAGGGATAAAAAGAAGATTTTTTTTTTTGTGATGTCTCAGGTTTTTATCGTTAATAAATATTAATAAACATTAGAAATATTATTGATACATCTCTCCCCCCTGTGTGGTTCTGTGCCCAAATCCCGAATTTTCCTGCCCCTCTCTGTGATGGATCCAAGCTGGGAATGCTTTGGGAGGAAGGGATTTCCATGACAAATAAGGGATTAAAGGATTTAGGGGCTTTTCCCTGCAGTTTTCAGGGATCCAGGAATCCCCGCTGTGATCCTTATCCCGGCTCTTGGAATGGGAAAATCCCATGGGATTTGGCACATGGAAAACCATCAGTAGGAACATCCCTGGGAGCATCCCTGCTCCTCCACCCTTTCCCCCACGGCTTTATCCCTCTGAGTGATTCTTTTTCCCGGAATTCCCAGCTCTGGGATTCCGGTGAAGATGCATCGTTGGTGTTGGGAAAAGGAGGAAGTTTGGAGATTTTACCCGGAGTTAATCCCACCCAAATGGTTTTTCTCCGAATCCAGGTGAGTCTTTGGGATTTCAGGTGATTCCATGGGGGAAGGGAAGGGGCCTGGGTGGCCCTTCCCAACCTTTTCCTGCTTTTTTCCTGCCCGGATTCCGACGGGAGCGGGTGGTTTCCATGGTTTCCCAGCGTTTGCTCGGGAAGCTCCTCGGGAACAAGGGAGGGAGGAGGGAAAACAAAAGGGAGAGGCTGGAGCTGGGGGCGACCCCGGGATCCTCCCACGGCGTATCCCTGGATACGGCAAAGGAGGGAAAAAAAGGGATTTGCAGCATCCCAAATCCCAGCATCCCATCTACATCCACCTTCCCTCCATCCCATCCTATCCCATCCCAGTCCATCCCATTATCCCATCCCATCCCAGTCCCAATCCAGCTCCATCCCAGTCCCAATCCCATCCCACCGCACCCCAATTCTGCATTCCCATCCCAATCCCAATCCTGCTCCATCCCAATCCCAACCCCATCCCATCCTACCCCCATCCTTCATTCCCATCCCCATCCCATCCCATCCCAGTCCCAATCCCATTCCTAATCCCAATCCTAATCCCATCTCATCCCACCCCACCCCAATCCTGCATTCTGATCCCAATCCTCATCCCCATCCCAAACCCAACCCCAATCTCGTCCCATCCCCATCCCTTCTCTCCATCCCATCCCATCCCATCCCATCCCACCCCAATCCTGCATTCCCATCCCATCTCCATCCTGTTCTGTCTCCATCCCATTCCCATCTCCCTCCCTATCCCATCCCATCTCCTCCCAATCCCAATCCTGCTCCATCCCAATCCCATCCCATCCCATTGCACCCCAATTCTGCATTCCCATCCCATCTCAATCCCAATCCTGATCCATCCCAGCCACAATCCTGCACAGCCATCCCAATCCAAATCCAAATCCAATCCCACCCCAATCCTACATTCTCACCCAATACCAATCCTGCTCCATCCCAATACCAATCCCAATTCCATCCATTCCTACCCCAATCCTTCATTCCCATCCCCATCCCAACCCCAATCCCATTCCCAATCCCAATCCCAATCCTGTCCCATTCCAATCCCAATCCTGCAATGCCATCCCATCCCCATCCATCTCCATTGCTTCTCTCCATCCCATCCCATGCCAATCCCATCCCAATTCCAGCCCCAATCCTGTCCCCATCCCATCCCATTCCAATTACAATCCCATCCCATCCCAATCCCAATCCCAAACCCATCCCAAACCCAATCCCAATCCCAATCCCAATCCCAATTCCATTATTCCATTATCCCATTATCCCATTATCCCATCCCATTCCATCCCAATCCCAATCCAATCCCAATCCAATCCAGTCCATCCCAAACCCAATCTGGTCCATCCCAAACCCAATTCCAATCCCAATCCAAATCCCAATCCCAATCCCAATCCCAATCCCATTATTCCATTATCCCATTATCCCATCCCATTCCATCTCAATCCAATCCAATCCAATCCAATCCAATCCCAATCCCAATCCCAATCCAAATCCAAATCCCATCCCAAACCCAATCCAGTCCATCCCAAACCCAATCTGGTCAATCCCAATCCCAATCCCATTATCCCATTATCCCATCCCATTCCATCTCAATCCTATCCAATCCAATCCCAATCCCAACCCCATCCCAAACCCAATCCCAATCCCATTATCCCATTATCCCATTATCCCATTATCCCATTATCCCATTATCCCATTATCCCATCCCAATCCAATCCCAATCCCAATCCAGTCCATCCCAATCCCAATCCAAATCCAAATCCCATCCCAAACCCAATCCAGTCCATCCCAAACCCAATCTGGTCAATCCCAATCCCAATCCCATTATCCCATTATCCCATCCCATTCCATCCCAATCCAATCCAATCCCAATCCCAATCCCAACCCCATCCCAAACCCAATCCAGTCCATCCCAATCTCAATCCCCATCTCAATTCTAATCCCAATCCCAATCCCAATCCCAATCCCATGATCCCATGATCCCATGATCCCACGATCCCATGATCCCATCTCTCCGCCCCATCCCGATCCCCTTCCCCGTCCCATATCCCGACATTTCCCATCACCCCAAAATCCCAGCACTTCCCAGAATCCTGAGCATCCCAGTCCCAATTTTGGCACATTTGGGATGTGTTCGGGAATGCGAGGCCGGGGATTTTCCCCCTTTTTTCTGGGAATTTTGGAGGATAAATGTGGGGGAAACACTGGAGGGGTCGAGGGGGTTCCTCTGCAGCATTTCCATCACAAAACCTGAGATGGAATTCCTGGAATTCCACCTGGGAAAAGGAGAATTCTTGCTTGGAAGAGTCTCACTGATTTTTGGGTTTATTTTTATTTTTATTTTTATTTATTTTTATTTTTAAAATTTGTTTTTATTTTTTCAAGTTATTTTTATTTTTTATGTTTTAATTTATTTTGGGTTTAGGTTTTAATTTCTAATATATTTTTTTTTAATTTCTTTCTGGGTTTTTTAAAAATTTAAGATTAATTTTAATTTGTTCTGCCCTAGGCTTTTATTTCAACTTTAATATTAAAATAGTTATATTTCTAAAAGAGTAATTAATTTTTATTTTAATGGCTGTTATTTTCACTCTTATTTTAGAACTGTTTTTTTTTTCCTTATTTAATTTTTGTCTTTTTGACTTTCATTTCAGCTTTTAATATGATTTTTGTTGATTCCTAATTTTACGTTTACTTTCATTATTCTTTTTATGTTTACATAAATTTAGAAATTTTAAATAATTTGTGTTTAAAAAATTATTTACTTCTCTTTTTATATTTTTTCTATATATTATTTTCCATTTTATATCTATTCAATTATAACTATTTACTAATTTAACTTTTTTTCACTTATTTCGAATTTATTTTGTATTTTTGGGGGTTGTGTTTATTTTAATATTTGTTTTCTGGCACATTTTTTTGGGGGGGTTATGTTTATATTTATTTTATATTCATTCTCTATTTTTAAAATTTGTATTATATTTATTTTTGCATTTATTTTACATTTATTCCATATTTATTTTTGCATTTATTTTAAAGGTATTTTCTATTTTTGGTACATTTTTAAAAATTTATTTCACATTTATTTTACATTTATCTTCATTAATTTCCTCCATATTTTTCCGACATTTCCCCCATCCCATTCTCCCATTTTTATTCCAATTTCCAACAAAATTCCCGTCACTTCTTCCCCATTTTCCCCACAATTCCCGCCCCATGCCCGGGATCCCCCTGGACCCACCCAGGATTTGGGGCGGGGCCTCCATCGCCGGCGGCTCATCGATGATGTCATTTCTGACCAATCAGCGCCCGACACCGCGCCTTTGCCCCGCCCCTCCCCTCCCTCCTGGTACCCGGAGCATCCCAAGGTTTTGGGGGATTTGGGGGATTTTGGGTGGATTTGGGGGATTTCTGGGGGATGCGGGAACCTCCCGGGGAGCTTTTTCCGGGAATTCTGGGAGCCGCTGGAATTCCCAGGGAAAGGAATCATGGAAAGGGAACGGTCTGGGCGGGAAGGAGCTCAAATCCCGTCCCGTTCCAACCCCGACTCCTCCCGCCATTCCAGGGTGATCCAACCTTTCCCTGGGACACTCCCAGGGATTCTCTGGGAATTCCAGCCCAGCCAGGAATCCCTTCCCAAGATCCCACCATCCCAAGCTCCCCTTTCCCACTGGAAGCCATTCCCTGGCTCCCTCCAGCCCTTGCCCAAATCCCAGCTCTCCTTTCCCTCTGGAAAAGGCTCCAAGGATTCCCTGGATCCTTCCCTGATCCAGCTGCACATTCCCAGCTCTCCCAGTCTGGCACTGGATCCAGCCCCCTCCCGACTCCTCCTTGAGAATTAATTTTGGGATCCAGGGAATTCCCTGGGAATTCATGACTCCAGGAAGGGTCTCCCTTCCCTTTTCCATCCCTGAATTCCATAAAAATCCCTTGGGATGGATCCTGAGTGTCCTTGATCCCAGAATCCTGGGATGTTTTGGGATGGGATCCATGGACCTTCAATCCCATGATCCCAGGGTGATCCAAATCCACCCTGGGACACTGCCAGGGATCCAGGGATTCTACCAGGGAATTCCAACCCAGCCTTAAAAAAGCCACCCCTGAAGTGGGGGACAGGAGACACCTCCATGTGTGACCCTCCCAGAGCCATTCCCAGCTCCAGGATTGGATCCCAAAATCCATCCCTGAAAAAGCCACTCCTGAAATGGAGACATGTGACCCTCCCAGTGCTCCCGGTGCCATTCCCAGCTCCAGGATTTGATCCGGAACTCCATCCCTGAAAAAGCCACTCCTGAAATGGGGGAGCCACCTCCAGGTGTGACCCTCCCAGTGCTCCCGGCGCCATTCCCGGCTCCAGGATTGGATCCCAAACTCCATCCCCACAAAAGCCACTCCTGAAGTGAGGGACATGGAGCTACCTCCATGTGTGACCCTTCCAGAGCCACTCCCAGCTCCAGGATTTGATCCCAAAATCCCTCCCTAAAAAAGCCACTCCTGAAATCAGGAAGCCACCTCCAGGTGTGACCCTCCCAGTGCTCCCGGCGCCATTCTCGGCTCCAGGATTGGATCCCAAAATCCCTCCCTGAAAAAGCCACTCCTGAAATCCGGAAGCCACCTCCATGTGTGACCCTCCCAGAGCCATTCCTGGCTCCAGGATTTGATCCCAAAATCCCTCCCTAAAAAAGCCACTCCTGAAATCAGGAAGCCACATCCAGGTGTGACCCTCCCAGTGCTCCTGGCGCCATTCCCGGCTCCAGGATTGGATCACAAAACCTATCCCTAAAAAAGCCATTCCTGGCTCCAAGATTTGATCCCAAAATCTCTCCCTGAAAAAGCCACTCCTGAAGTGGGGGACATGGAGTCACCTCCATGTGCGACCCTCCCAGTGCTCCCAGAGCCATTCCCGGCTCCAGGATTTGATCCCAAAATCCACCTGTGAAAAAGCCATTCCTGAAATGGGGACATGTGACCCTCCCAGTATTTCCAGAGCCATTCCCAGCTCCAGGATTTGATCCCAAAATCCCTCCCTGAAAAAGCCACTCCTGAAATCAGGGAGCCACATCCATGGGTGACACTCCCAGTGTTCCCGGTGCCATTCTCGGCTTCAGGATTGGATCCCAAAATCCATCCCTGAAAAAGCCATTCCTGAAATGGGGACATGTGACCCTCCCAGTATTTCCAGAGCCATTCCCAGCTCCAGGAGATAATCCCAAAATCCCTCCCTGAAAAAGCCACTCCTGAAATCAGGGAGCCACCTCCAGGTGTGACCCTCCCAGAGCCATTCCCGGCTCCAGGATTTGATCCCAAAATCCCTCCCTGAAAAAGCCACTCCTGAAATGGGGGACATGGAGTCACCTCCATGTGTGACCCTCCCAGTGCTCCCAGAGCCATTCCCAGCTCCAGGATTGGATCCCAAACTCCATCCCCACAAAAGCCACTCCTGAAATCAGGAAGCCACCTCCAGGTGTGACCATCCCAGTGCTCCCAGAGACATTCCCGGCTCCAGGATTGGATCCCAAAATCCACCTGTGAAAAAGCCATTCCTGAAATGGGGACATGTGACCTTCCCAGTATTTCCAGAGCCATTCCCAGCTCCAGGATTTGATCCCAAAATCCCTCCCTAAAAAAGCCACTCCTGAAATCAGGAAGCCACCTCCAGGTGTGACCCTCCCAGTGCTCCCGGCGCCATTCTCGGCTCCAGGATTGGATCCCAAAACCAATCCCTAAAAAAGCCATTCCCGGCTCCAAGATTTGATCCCAAAATCCCTCCCTGAAAAAGCCACTCCTGAAGCGGGGGACAGGAGACACCTCCATGTGCGACCCTCCCAGTGCTCCCAGAGCCATCCCCAGCTCCAGGATTTGATCCCAAAATCCATCCCTAAAAAAGCCACTCCTGAAATCAGGAAGCCACCTCCAGGTGTGACCCTCCCAGTGCTCCGAGAGCCATCCCCAGCTCCAGGATTTGATCCGGAACTCCATCCCCAAAAAATCCACTCCTGAAATCAGGAAACCACCTCCAGGTGTGACCGTCCCAGTGCTCCCAGAGACATTCCCGGCTCCAGGATTGGATCCCAAAACCCATCCCTGAAAAAGCCACTCCTGAAGTGGGGGACATGGAGTCACCTCCAGGTGTGACCCTCCCAGTGCTCCCGGTGCCATTCCCAGCTCCAGGATTTGATCCGGAACTCCATCCCTAAAAAAGCCACTCCTGAAATCAGGAAACCACCTCCAGGTGTGACCCTCCCAGTGCTCCCGGTGCCATTCCCAGCTCCAGCTGATCCAAGGCCACCTGGATGGGGGTGGTGCCCGGAGCTGAGATCCCGGGAAGGGCCTGGATCCCGGGAATCTCAAAGGAGCCGCCGGTGCCAGGCACGGCCGGGCCGTCCCCGGAGCCACTGAAGGGCTCTTTGTCCCCAGCTTGGCCGCTGGGATTTGACCCTTTCCCGGCCTTTGTCCCTCTGGAATGTGCTCCAGCCCAATTCCCGCGGGAATCCCAAACCCTGCCCGCTTGGAATCTGGTGGGGAAAGGATCAGGAACCTAGGAATTTCCCTGCCAGGAATCGTTGGATCATGGAATGGTTTGGCTGGGAATGGTCCTTAAATCCCACCCCAAGGACGCCTTTCCCAAACCCAGATTTCTCCAATCCCCACCCAAGCTGGAATCGAACATTCCAGAGCCAGAATACCCCAATTCACCCCCAAAATTCCAAGGGGGCCGCCCCGTCCTTCCTGATATCCTGCCACCCCCAAACCCACCCTAAATCCCTTTTCCAGAGCCATCCACATCCCAAAAACATGACAGAGAAATCCAGATCCTAAAAATACCGGGATGATTCCCAGAGGTTCCAGCAGGAAATAGGGCGGGATGAGGTGGATTTGGGGAAGGAGAGCCGGAATACCCCAATTCACCCCAAAATTCCAATGGGGCCATCCCGTCCTTCCTGATATCCTGTCCTCCGCCAAATCCCCACCCTAATCCCCTTTTCCACATCCCCAAAATGTGACGGAGAAATCCAGAATCTAAAAATACTGGGATGATTCCCAGAGGTGCCCAAAACGTGATCAGTGGGAAATAGGCCGGGATGAGGTGGATTTGGGGAAGGAGAGGCAGAATACCCCAATTCACCCCCAAAAAATTCCAATGGGGCCATCCTGTCCTTTCCGATATCCTGTCCTTCCCCAAATCCCACCGTAAATCTTTTTTCCCGAGCGATCCGCATTCCCAAAACGTGACGGAGAAATCCAGATCCTAAAAATACCGAGATGATTCCCAGAGGTGCCCAAAACGTGATCAGTGTGAAAGAGGCCGGAATGAGGTGGATTTGGGGAAGGAGAGCCAGAATACCCCAATTCACCCCCAAAAATTCCAACGGGGCCATCCTGTCCTTTCTGATATCCTGTCCTCCCCCAAACCCCCACCCTAAATCTTTTTTCCCGAGCGATCCGCGTTCCCAAAACGTGACGGAGAAATCCAGACCCTAAAAATACCGGGATGATTCCCAGAGGTGCCCAAAACGTGACCGGTGGAAAATAGGCCGGGATGAGGCGGATTTGGGGAAGGAGAGCCGGAATTTGGGAAGGACTCGGCACTCCGGAGGTGCCCTTGCTCCACATGGAACCCCCGGAGACTCCACTCGCCCCAAAATAGTTTTGGGATCTGGGGCTCGGCCTCTCCGTGTTCCCGTGGCCCAAATTGGGGACCGAGGATGAATCCTGGTGGGAATTTGGGGCTGGGAATGATGGGACACGGTGGGATCGGGATTGGGACGTGTCCTGGGGATGGGAGAGTGGAGGGGATGGCCCAATGTCCCACAGGATGGACTGGACACACCCCATTGTCCCCAAATCTTGGGGATGTCACCCCAAATCCTGGAGGATTCACCCAATTATCTCAGACATGACACCCCATTGTCCCTCAGGATGGACAGGACACCCCATTGTCCCCAGATCTCAGAGATGTCACCCCATTGTCCCCAAATCTCAGAGATGTCACCCCATTATCTCAGAGATGACACCCCATTGTCCCTCAGGATGGAGGGGACACCCCATTGTCCCCAAATCTTGGAGAGGTCGCCCCATTATCCCTCAGGATGGACAGGACACCCCATCGTCCCCAAATCCTGAAGATGTCACCCCTTTGTCCCCAAATCTTGGCTATGTCACCTCATTGTCCCTCAGCATGGGGGGGGCACCCCATTGTCCCCAAATCTTGGAGATGTCACCCCATTATCTCAGAGATGACACCCCATTGTCCCTCAGGATGGAGGGGACACCCCATTGTCCCCAAATCTTGGCTATGTCACCTCATTGTCCCTCAGCATGGAGGGGACACCCCATTGTCCCCGTCCATACTGATGTCACCTCATTGTCCCCCCAAATCGATGTTGCTTCATTGTCCCCCCCCATATCGATGTCACCCCGTTGTCCCTCATCTTGGACATGTCACCCCATTGTCCCTCAAGATGGAGGGGACACCCCATTGTCCCCTAATCCTGAAAATGTCACCCCATTGTCCCCCCCATATCAATGTCACCCCCATTGTCCCCCGGTATCAATGTCACCCTATTGTCCCCCCATATCGATGTCACTCTATTGTCCCCCCATATCGGTGTCACTCTATTGTCCCCCCATATCAATGTCACCCCATTGTCCCCCCACCCTGGAAATGTCACCCCATTGTCCTCCCATATCGATGTCACCTCATTGTCCCCCCAAATAGATGTCACCTCATTGTCCCCCATATCAATGTTACCCCCATTGTCACCCCCATATCAATGTCACCCCATTGTCCCCTTGTATCGATGTCACCCCATTGTCCCCCATATCGATCTCACCCCATTGTCCCCCCACCCTGGAAATGTCACCCCATTGTCCCCCGGTATTGATGGAGCCTGACTGTCCCCCCAAATAGATGTCACCTCATTGTCCCCCATATCAATGTTACCCCATTGTCCCCCCATATCGGTGTCACCCCCATTTTCCCCCCACCCTGGAAATGTCACCCCATTGTCCCCCGGTATCGATGTCACCTTATTGTCCCCCTAAATAGATGTCACCCCATTGTCCCCCATATCAATGTTACCCCATTGTCACCCCCATATCGGTGTCACCCCATTGTCCCCCCACCCTGGAAATGAACCTGATTGTCCCCCGGTATCGATGTCACCTTATTGTCCCCCTAAACAGATGTCACCTCATCGTCCCCCATATTGATGTCACCTGATTGTCCCCCCAAATCGATGTCACCTTATTGTCCCCCCATATCGGTGTCACCCCATTGTCCCCCCCATATTGATGTCACCCCACTGCTGCCCCCCCCATATCGATGTCCCCCCTATATTGATGTCACCCCATTGTCCCCCCCATATCGATGTCACCTGACTGCCCCCTCATATCGATGTCACCTGACCGCCCCCCCATATCGATGTCACCCCATTGTTCCCCCATATCAATGTCACCCCATTGTCCCCCCACCCTGGAAATGTCACCCCATTGTCCCCCGGTATTGATGTCACCTGACTGTCCCCCCAAATAGATGTCACCTCATTGTCCCCCATATCGATGTCACCTGACTGTCCCCCCATATCAATGTCACCTCATTGTCCCCCATATTGATGTCACCTGACTGTCCCCCCATATCGATGTCACCCCATTGTCCCCCCATATCGGTGTCACCCCATTGTCCCCCCACCCTGGAAATGTCACCTGATTGTCCCCCCATATCGATGTCACCCCATTGTCCCCCCACCCTGGAGTAGTCACCTCATCGTCCCCCCCACAGCGATGTCACCTGATTGTCACCCCCCATATCAATGTCACGCCATTGTCCCCCCCCACTGTCCCCCACCCTAGAAATGTCACCCCATTGTCCCCCATATAGATGTCACCTGACTGTCCCCTCGAATCGATGTCACCTCATTGTCCCCCCATATCGATGTCCCCCCACCCTGGAAATGTCGCCCCATTGTCCCCCCCATATCGATGTCACCCCACTGTTGTCCCCCCATATCGATGTCACCCCCACTGCCCTCACCCTGGAAATGTCACCCCCTTGTCCCCCACCCTAGAAATGTCACCCCATCGTCCCCCCCATATCGATGTCACCCCATTGTGCCCCCCCCCCCCGGAAATGTCGCCTCACTGCCCCCCAAATTCGAGGGACACCCCAATGTCCCCGCGGTGTGACAAGAAAGGGACCAGGGACACTTCGCCCCCCTTGCGACGCCCCGAGCCCCTCCGTGTCCCTTTGTCACTTTGTCCCCCCCCCCAGCACCGCCCTGCTCCGCATCCCCCCTTCCAATCCAACCCCCAAAATCCCCATTTTTCACCCCAAAACCCCCTTTTATTTTACACCCCTAATTTTTTCCACCCATCCCTTTTTTTCCCCCGTTTTTTCCCCTTCCCCTGCTCCAACCCCAAAATAGCTGCGGGCTGTGACGTCACCGGGCGGGGCCCTCATTCGCACGGGGCTCTCGACCAATCAGAGGGCTGGACGGTGATGTCATGGGGGGCGCTGGGGACCCCCCGCCCGGGATGTTCCAAAGCCGCGTTAAAGGAGCCGGGAGAGCGCCAGGAGCAGCGCGACCACCGCCGTGGGGTGAGTCCGGCAGCCCCCCATGGAATTTTTCGGGAATTTTTGGGGAATTTCGGCCGGTTCCGTTCACGCCAGGAGGGTTTGGATGGATTTGGGGGTGTGGGGGGCGTTGATGTATCGCAATATTTTGGGGGGGGGGGGAAGATTTGGGGAGAGGAGCAGCGCGACCACCGCCGTGGGGTGAGTCCGGCAGCCCCCGCTGGAATTTTGGGGATTTTTTGGGGCTTTTTTTTGGGAATTTTAGCCGGTTCCGTTCACGCCAGGAGGGTTTGGATGGATTTGGGGGTGCGGGTGGGGTTAAAGCATGGCAGATTTTGTGGGGGGCGTAAAGGATGTGGGGAGAGGAGCAGCGCGACCACCGCCGTGGAATTTTTTTGATTTTTTTTTTAGAATTTTTGGGGCACTTTTTGAGAATTTTTGGGGCATTTTTTGAGAATTTTTGGGGGCATTTTTGGAGAATTTTTGGGGGATTTTTTGGGATTATTTTGTGAATTTTTTGCGGAATTTTGGGGGGATTTTTTGAGAATTTTTGGGGCATTTTGGGGGGATTTTTTTGGGAATTTTACCTGGTTCTGTTCACGCCAGGAGGGTTTGGATGGATTCTGGGGGTGTAAGGGGAGGGGGGGTGGGCGTTGATGTACGGCAGGTTTTTTTGGGGGGGGGGGGATTTTGCTCTGGATGTCGCGGTGGGGTCCCCGTTTTGTCCCCCTGGTGTCCCCATCCCTTTTGGGGTGCTGTTCCCCCTCTTCCCGGGGCGTTTTCCAGCCGTCTGGAATTCCTGATCCCGCTCCTTTTGGAGATACCCCCCGCCCCATCCTCATCCTCATCCTCGGCTGCCGCCCCCAGTTTGGGTTTTGAGGGGGGGGGGGGATCAGCGTCCTCGAGGGTTCTGCACCCCCAGGATTCCCGAGGGATTCTGCACCCCCAGCATTCCCAGAATTTTTCAGGGATCCGCAGAATTCCCCCACCCCCAAAATCCTTTAGGAGACCCCCCCCCCCCGTTTTCCAGGGATCCTCGGGGACCCCCAATCCAGCATCTCCCGAAATCCCGGGATTGTGCACCCTCAAAATCCTCGAGGGACTAAAACCACCTGAAATCCCGGGATTCTGCGCCCTCAAAATCCTCGGGGATCCAAAAACCCCCCAAAATCCCGGGATTTCGCCTCCCCAGCATCCTCGGGGGACCAAAACCCCCCAAATCCCGAGATTCTGCACCCTCAAATCCTCGCAGGATCAGAATCCCCCAAAATCCTGGGATTCTGCACCCTCAAAATCCTCGGGACACCTGAGCCCCCTTAAAATCCTGGGATTTTGCCCCACCAGCATCCTCAGGGGACCAAAACCCCCCCAAAATCCCGGGATTTTCCCCCCCTCAGCATCCTCGGAATCCCAAATTCCCAGGGCAGACCCCTCTCCCTCCACATTCCTGGGATCCCCACCCCGCCCCAGATTTTTGGGAGACCCTCACCCTGTTATCCTGGGAGGATCCTCTTCAGCATTCCCGGGATTTTACACGGTCCCGGGGACCCCTCGGGGGCTGCGCCGGCCCCACCCAGATCCCCCCCCCAAAAAAAAACGTGGAATTCCTGCCGGTGGAAGCGGCCGCTGGAATTTTTATTCCAGGGAAATGGAAAAGGGGGCGAGGAGGGAGGGAAAAGGATCTGCCATCCCGTTTTTCCCCCCTCTGGAGCTTCCCAGTTTTCCAGGCAGGGAAGGGGGAGCCACCACCCCGCAAATCCCTTCCCATTCCTCCATCCATGGCTGGATGCTTTTTCCAGGGGAAAAAAATGGGAGATGGGAGATGGGAGATGGGAGATGGGAGATGGGAGGGTCCTTCCCGTGGAATTCAGGGTGGGAAAAGGGAAAAGGCAGCCCTGCAGAGGGTGGATCCCGCGGGATCCCTCGCCCTGCCACGTGCAGCTGGCTGGGAATGGGATCCCGTGGTCTGGGATTGGGATTGAGTGGTTGGGAATGGGATGGCGTGGTTGGGAATGGGATCACATGGTTGGGAATGGGATTTTGTGGCTGGGAATGGGATTTTGTGGCTGGGAATGGGATCGTGTGGTCAGGGACGGGATGGTGTGGCTGGGAATGGGATCATGTTGTTGGGAATAGGATTGCCTTTCTGGGAATGAGATCACGTGGTCGGGAATGGGATCGTGTGGTTGGGAATGGGATTGTATGGTTGGGAATGGGATCACCCAGCTGGGAATGGGATGGCGTAGTTTGGAATGGGATCACATGGTTGGGAATGGGACAGCGCAGTTTGGAATGGGATCCCATGGTTGGGAATGGGACAGCGTGGTTTGGAATGGGATCACGGGGCTGGGAATGGGATTGCATGGTTGGGAATGGGATCACGGGGCTGGGAATGGGATTGCATGGTTGGGAATGGGATGGCGTGGTCAGGAGTGGGATCGCCTGGCTGGGAATGGGATTGTGGGGCCAGGAATAGGATGGTGTGGTTTGGAATGGGATTCCGTGGCTGGGAATGGGATTCTGTCGTTGGTAATGGGATTTTGTGTCTGGGAATGAGGTTTTGCGGCCAGGAATGGGATTGTGTAGCCAGGAATAGGATGGTGTGGTTTGGAATGGGATTCCATGGTTGGGAATGGGATCGAGTGATCGGGAATGGGATCCTGTGGTCAGGGATGGGATCGCATGGTTGGGAATGGGATTGTGCAGCTGGGAATGGGATGGTGTGGTTTGGAATGGGATTGCATGGCTGGGAATAGGATGCTGCGGTTGGGAATGGGATCACGTGGTCAGGGATGGGGTTATGTGGTTGGGAACGCAATCACCTGGCTGGGAATGGGATCCTGTGGCTGGGAATAAGATCGTGTGGTCAGGAATGAGATTTTGTGGCTGCAAATGGGATTGAGTGTTTGGGAATGGGATTGCATGCCTGGGAATGGGATCACACGGTTGGAAATGGGATTTTGTGTCTGGGAATGGGATAGCGTGGCCAGGAATAGGATGGCATGGTTTGGAATGGGATCACGTGGTTGGGAATGGGATGTCATGGTTTGGAATGGGATGGCCTGGTTGGGAATGGGATGGTGTGGTCGGGAATGGGATTGGGTGGTTAGGAACGGGATTTTGTGTCTGGGAATGGGATCACCTTGCTGGGAATGGGATCGTGTGGTCGGGAATGGGATTGGGTGGTTAGGAACGGGATTTTGTGGCTGGGAATGGGATGGTGTGACTGGGGATGGGATGGCACGGTTTGGAATGGGATCACGTGGTTGGGAATGGGATTTTGTGGCTGGGAATGGGATTTTGTGGCTGGGAATGGGATTGTGCTGCCAGGAATAGGACTGCATGGTTGAGAATGGGGTGACGTGGTTGGGAATGGGATCGAGTGGTTGGGAATGGGATCACCTGTCTGGGAATGGGATTGTGTGGTTGGGAATGGGATTGTGCGGCCAGGAATAGGATGGCATGGTCGGGAATGGGATGGCATGGTCGGGAATGGGATTGCCTGGCTGGGAATGGGATCACATGTTCGGGAATGGAATCACATGTTCAGGAATGGGATCGCCTGGTCAGGACTGGGATCATCCCCCCCACACCGGGATTTTGGGGTGACAGCAGCAGCAGATCCCCTACCACAGCCTGCTCCCATTGGGAATGGGGCAGGGAGGGAATTCCCTCCTCCAAACCCCTGGAAAATCGTCTCCATCCAGGCAGGAACGGGGCTGGGCCACTCCCCTCCCATCCAGCCGTATCCATAGGGATGGATCCCGTTTCCCACCCCGTTCCGGCCCCGGTGGGCGATGCCCACGTTTCATCCCGTGGGAACGCCACGTGAGGGCTGGGGAGCGAGCACGGAATGCCGGCGGATCCCAGGGAAAAGCCGGATTTGGGGTGGGAATGCCGGAGCCAGGGAACGGCTTCCAGCCGGGTTATCCATGGATAACCGGAATCCATCAGAGCATCCCCACCCCATCCCCTCCAGCCCTGCCTGGAAAAGAGGATCCCAGCCGGATATTCCCAGATTTTCTCCCTGCTCCCACGCCCAGCAGCCTCTGGAAGCTGCGGCCGGGTTATTTTTGGGATTCCCAGCAGGATTTGGAGATGAGGGCTGGGATTTTATCGGGATGGGTGGGGCGTGGCGCAGCCCTGGAATGCTCATTCCCTCAGGAGCTGCAGGGATTTAAGGATCCCGGTTTTGCAGGAGGGATTCAGGGATAAAAACCCGGGAATAATCCCCAAATCCCGCCTCGTTCCGTGCTTTGGAAGGGCGTTTCCACATTTCCAAAAACCCTGGGAATGGGGAACAGCCCGGATTATCCCGGTTTTCAGCATTCCCGATTCCCATTCCAAGCCCTGGGGGTGGGTGGGGGTCCTGGAGACCCCGGGAATGATCCCAGTGGGATGCAGGAGAGGATCTTGGAGCATTGGGAAGGGGAGAGCTGAGGACTGGGAATGTCGAGACACGAGCAGAGGGAATTGGAGGGGGAATTTGGGAGGGATCCAGGTGTGTCCAGGTGTGTCCAGGTGTGGCTCCCAGCGCGTGTCCTCTCACGTGTGTGTTGGGAATGTGGAGCTGGGAATGGCGGAGTGTGCCAGGAATATCCCATGGGATGTGTCCGTCATCGCGGTGTGTGCCCGTCCCATCCTGTCGCTCTGGTGTGCTCCTGTCCCGTCATCCATCCCATTGTCCCATCCCATCCCAAATCATCCCATCCATTATTCCATTGTATTCCCATCCCATTATCCCAGCCCATCCTCATCCCATTGTCCCATCCCAGTACCCCAGTGCATTCCCATCCCAAATCATCTCATCCCACCCCATTATCCCATCCCGTTACCCCATCCCATTATCCCATCCCATCACTCCAGTGTGTTCCTGTCCCATTATCCCATCCTATGATCCCATCCCATCCCATCCTCATCCCATCCCATCCCATCCCATCCCATCCCATCCCATCCCATCCCATTATCGCATCCCAAATAATCCCATCCAATTATCCCAGTGCATTCCCATCCCAAATCATCTAACCCCACCCCCTTATCCCAGTGCATTCCCATCCCATTATCCCATCCTATGATCCCATCCCATCCTATGCCATTATCCCATCCAATCCCATCCCATCCCGTCCCATTATCCCATCCCAAATAATCCCATACAATCATCCCAGTGCATTCCCATCCCATTATCCCATCCCATCGTTCCAGTGTGTTCCCATCTCATTATCCCACCCCATTATCCCATCCCATCCCATCCCATCCCATCCTATCCCATCCCATCCTATCCCATCCCATCCCATTATCCCATCCCATTATCCCATCCCATAATCCCTATATCCCTATATCCCACCATCCCAGTATCCCATTATCCCATCCCTCCACCCCACCATTCCATTCCCAGGTCCCCACCACTGACCCGATCCCTTCCTTCCCTCCGCAGGCCCAGGATCGCTCTTCCTGCAGAATTCCAAGGATTTCCTCGCCATGACTCTGGCCGGTATGCCTCCCCAAACCCCACCCCGGAATGCTCCCCAAACCCATCCCGGGCTGTCCCGGGCTCATCCCGACCCTGGAATGCTCCCCAAACCCATCCCGGGCTGTCCCGGGCTCATCCCGACCCCGGAATGCTCCCCAAACCCATCCCGGGCTGTTCCGGGCTCATCCCGACCCTGGAATGCTCCCCAAACCCATCCCGGGCTGTCCTGGGCTCATCCCGACCCTGGAATGCTCCCCAAACTGGGATCAACAGCCCAGGACATTCCCGGGTTGTTCCCGAGTTTTCCCTTTGCACGTCTGGATCCTCGGCTGCTCCTGCTTGGAATGTTTGGGGTTGGCCACCATCCCCATCCCAATCCCTTCCGTGGGATATGGAAATTCCCAATTCCTCTGATCCCGATCCCTTTCCAGGAACATGGAATTCCCTCCATCCCTCTGATCCTGATCCCATCCCTTCCCTGGAATATGGAATTCTCCCTTCCCCCTAATCCTGAACCCATCCCTTTCCTGGAATGTGGAATTCCTGTATTCCTCTGATCCCAATCCCATCCCTTTCCTGGAATGTGGAATTCCTGTATTCCTCTGATCCCAATCCCATCCCTTTCCTGGAATGTGGAATTCCTGTATTCCTCTGATCCCAATCCCATCCCTTTCCTGGAATGTGGAATTTCGCCCAGTCCCTCTCATCCCCATCCCAAAACATCCCTGGCACTTGGAATTCCCTCCATCCCATTTTCCCTCCATCCCAAACCTTCCCTGGCCCTTCCATCCCTCTGATCCCACTTGGAATTCCCTCCATCCCTTTTTTCCCCAATCCCAACCCTTCCCTGGCCCTTCCATCCCTCTGATCCCACTTGGAATTCCCTCCATCCCCTTTTTTTTCCGCAATCCCAACCCTTTCCTGGCCCTTCCATCCCTCTGATCCCACTTGGAATTCCCTCCATCCCATTTTTCCCCATCCCAACCCTTCCCTGGCCCACGGAACCCTTCCATCCCTCTGATCCCACTTGGAATTCCCTCCATCCCCTTTTTTTTCCCCAATCCCAACCCTTTTCCTGGCCCTTCCATCCCTCTGGTCCCACTTGGAATTCCCTCCATCCCTTTTTTTCCCCAATCCCAACCCTTTTCCTGGCCCTTCCATCCCTCTGATCCCACCTGGAATTCCCTCCATCCCTTTTCATCCAATCCCAACCCTTCCCTGGCCCACGGAGCCCCCTCATCCCTCTGATCCCAATTCCATCGCTGCCATGACCCTTGGAATTCCCTCCATCCCATTTTCCCTCCATTCCAACCCTTCCCTGGCCCTTCCATCCCTCTGATCCCACCTGGAATTCCCTCCATCCCTTTTTTTCCGCAATCCCAACCCTTCCCTGGCCCTTCCATCCCTCTGATCCCACTTGGAATTCCCTCCATCCCATTTTCCCCCCATGCCAACCCCTTCCCTGGCCCACGGAGCCCCTCTGATCCCGATCCCGACGTCTCTTCCCAGCCTACAAGGAGAAGATGAAGGAGCTGCCCCTCGTCTCCCTCTTCTGCTCCTGTTTCCTCTCGGATCCCCTCAACAAGCCGACCTACGCCTACGAAGGTGGGACCCCACTTCCCAATCCCGGGAATTCCGGGATTTCTGGGGGGATTCAACCCCTCCTCGGCACGAGCGAGGTCACCCTTGAGCACAGCAGCTCGGGAATTTTCTGGGAATTCAGCACAAGGTTGGGTTGGGATCTGGAGGGGCTTGGGCAGCCCCCTCAACTCTCCCAAATATTCCCAACCTGATCCCATGGATGGGTTGGGATCCAGCAGGGCTTCATTCCTTCATCCCAGAAGGTAAAATCCGTATTTTTCACCGCCAGGTGATTAATCCCAATCCATGTCCAGAACCTTGGGAGGCTCCTCCAGGTTATCCAGGGAATGGGATCCTGATCCCATTCCCACTTCCCAGAGCAGGGAGAGATGGAGAGACGGGGACATTCCCAACCCTCAGCTCTCCCAGATATCCCCAGCTCAAGCCCATGGATGAGTTGGGATCCAGAGGAGATCTGAGAGCTCTTCATTCCCTCATCCCATATCCATATTTTTCAGCTCCGTGTGATTCATCCCAGTCCATGTCCAGAAGCCATGGAAAATCCTTGGGGGGCTCCTCCAGGTCATCCAGGGAATGGGATCATGATCCCATTCCCAATTCCCAAATTAGGGAAAGATGGAGAGACGGGGACATTCCCAACCCTCAGCTCTCCCAAATATTCCCTACCCGATCCCATGGATGGGTTGGGATCCAGCAGGGCTTCATTCCTTCATCCCAGAAGGTAAAATCCGTATTTTTCACTGCCAGGTGATTCATCCCAATCCATGTCCAGAACCTTGGGAGGCTCCTCCAGGTTATCCAAGGAATGGGATCATGATCCCATTCCCACTTCCCAAAGCAGGGAGAGATGGAGAGACAGGGACATTCCCAACCCTCAGCTCTCCAAAATATTCCCAACCCGATCCCATGGATGGGTTGGGATCCAGCAGGGCTTCATTCCTTCATCCCAGAAGGTAAAATCCGTATTTTTCACTGCCAGGTGATTCATCCCAATCCATGTCCAGAACCTTGGGAGGCTCCTCCAGGTTATCCAGGGAATGGGATCATGATCCCATTCCCACTTCCCAGAGCAGGGAGAGATGGAGAGACGGGGACATTCCCAACCCTCAGCTCTCCCAAATATTCCCAACCCAATCCCATGGATGGGTTGGGATCCAGGGGTGCTCCAGGAGCCCTTTATCCCTTCATCCCATATCCGTGTTTTTCACCGCCAGGTGATTCATCCCAACCCATGTCCAGAGCTTTGGGGGGCTCCTCCAGGTTGTCCACGGGGATCCACACTGGAAAAGGGATCATGATCCCATTCCCACTTCCCAGAGCAGGGAGAGATGGAGAGACGGGGACATTCCCAACCCTCATCTCTCCCAAAAATCCCCAGCCCATCCCCATCCATGGGAATCCCAAAATTTCAACCCCACTTTCCACATCCCTGAACCCCAGGGATGCATTTGGGCTAAATCTGGATGAAACTCATGGATACCAGGAAAGGCGGAATCAGCTTCCACGGGTGTGGAAATTCCGGAATGGGAATTCCCGTCGCTCATTCCGCGCCCCTTTTCCCCCCAACCCAGACACGGTGGATCTGACCTGGTGCGTCATCTCCGACATGGAGGTGATTGAGCTCAACAAGCGCACCTCGGGCCAGTCCTTCGAGGTCATCCTGAAGCCGCCGTCCTTCGACGGAATTCCCGAATTCAACGCCTCCCTGCCCCGGCGCCGCGACCCTTCCCTGGAGGAGATCCAGAAGAAGCTGGAAGCGGCGGAGGAGAGGAGAAAGGTGGGTGAATTTCCCCCGTCCCTCCCCATTTTTGGGTTGGGAATTCCCCCTCCCCGTTTTTTGGGCTGGGAAGAGGTGGCTTTATCCCGGGAATGTCCCCCCCACCACAGTACCAGGAGGCGGAGCTGCTGAAGCACCTGGCGGAAAAGCGGGAACACGAGCGGGAGGTGATCCAGAAGGCCATCGAGGAGAACAACAACTTCATCAAGATGGCCAAGGAGAAGCTGGCGCAGAAGATGGAATCCAACAAGGAGAACCGCGAGGCCCACCTGGCCGCCATGCTGGAGCGCCTCCAGGAGAAGGTGGGAAAAGGGGTTGGGATGAGTCGGGATATTTGGGATACTGGTGGCTCTTGGGGGTCCCTCTTCCCTTCCCACCCAAGCTCAGCGTCCCACTGGGATCGGGGGGTCCTGCCCGGGCGGATCCGTAGGATTGGGAGAAGTTGGAGGTTTGGGATCTTGGTCTTGTCCATGGACAAGCAAAGCCCTTCATTTTCCCGTGTCCCACCAAGATGAGACTCAGAATCCCAGGAATTGTAGAATCCTGGGATGGTTGGGTGTGAAGGGACCTTTAGGATCATCCAGTTCCACCCCCGGCACCTTCCACTATCCCAGATTTCTCCAAGTCCTGTCCAACCTCTCCTTGGACAATCCCAGATTTCTCCAAACTTCATCCAACCTCTCCTTGGACAATCCCAGGTTGCTCCAACCTCTCCTTGGACTATCCCAGATTTCTCCAAGCTCCATCCAACCTTTCCTTGGACTATCCCAGATTTCTCCAACCTTTCCTTGGACTATCCCAGGTTGCCCCAAGCCCTGTCCAACCTTTCCTTGGACAATCCCAGATTTCTCCAACCTCTCCTTGGACTATCCCAGATTTCTCCAAGCCCCCTCCAACTTTTCCTTGGACTATCCCAGATTTCTCCAAGCCCTGTCCAGCCTCTCCTTGGACTATCCCAATTTGCTCCAAGCATGAATTGGGATATTTGGGATACTGGTGGCTCTTGGGGGTCCCTCTTCCCTTCCCACCCAAGCTCAGCGTCCCACTGGGATCGGGGGGTCCTGCCCGGGCGGATCCGTAGGATTGGGAGAAGTTGGAGGTTTGGGATCTTGGTCTCGTCCATGGACAAGCAAAGCCCTTCATTTTCCCGTGTCCCACCAAGATGAGACTCAGAATCCCAGGAACTGTAGAATCCTGGGATGGTTGGGGGTGAAGGGACCTTTAGGATCATCCAGTTCCACCCCCGGCACCTTCCACTATCCCAGATTTCTCCAAGTCCCGTCCAAACCTTTCCTTGGACTATCCCAGATTTCTCCAAGTCCCATCCAACCTCTCCTTGGACTATCCCAGATTTCTCTAAGTTCCATCCAGCCTCTCCTTGGACAATCCCAGGTTGCTCCAACCTCTCCTTGGACTATCCCAGATTTCTCCAACCTCTCCTTGGACTATCCCAGGTTGCCCCAAGCTCTGTCCAACCTTTCCTTGGACTATCCCAGGTTGCTCCAAGCCCCATCCAACCCCTCCTTGGACTATCCCAGGTTGCTCCAAGCCCCATCCAACCTCTCCTTGGACTATCCCAGGTTGCCCCAAGCCCTGTCCAACCTTTCCTTGGACTATCCCAGGTTGCCCCAAGCCCTGTCCAACCTTTCCTTGGACTATCCCAGATTTCTCCAACCTCTCCTTGGACTATCCCAGGTCGCTCCAAGCCCTGTCCAACCTTTCCCTGGACACTTCCAGAGATCCAGGGGCAGCCACAATTTCCAGAATTTCCAGAATTTCTCTGGGAATTCCATCCCACCCCCTCGCACTTCTCCCACCTCCGGGCTGGCGGATCTTCCCCGCGTCCCTTCCCACGGATCCGGCAGCTCCCCAGCTCCGCGCTGGGAGCCATTCCCACCCTTCCAGCCCTCTTCTCTCTCCCGAATCAGGTCTGTTCCCAACCTCCGCACGGAAAATCCCACCCTCACCACCTCCAGCTCCCTCCAAAACATCCGGAGCCCGCCCAGGGCCCTTCTCCGAGCGCCTCCGTTGGGGCAGAGGCGGAGAGCGCCAGATAATGCCGGAAAATCCCAGCTAATCCCAGCTCCATGGGGCTTCCCGGGACGGTTGACGTCTCCCTCGTAGCCAGAGGGCGAGGACAAAGTGTCCCCAAGTGCCACCAGCAGCCCTTAAAGTGACCCCAGGGGAGGAGAGGACGCTTGGGATGAACCTCGTGCCTTCAACCCCTCCGGAGCCGCTGTGCGTGGGGATCCCGGAATCCTGGAACCCGGCTAACGCGTGTTCCCCTCCTCCTCCTCCTCCTCCTCCTCCTCCTCCTCCTCCTCCTCCTCCTCCTCCTCCTTCCCCTCCTCCTTCCCGATCCCACAGGACAAACACGCGGAAGAAGTGAGGAAAAACAAGGAGCTCAAGGAAGAAGCCTCCAGGTAAAGAGGCTCTGCTGGGACTGACAGCTCCGGGGAGGTGCCGGAGGCTTCCAGGCAGCTCCAAGGTCGGAATGGTGTGGGAATGGTGGACGTTCCTCTGCTTTCTTTGTTCGTGGATGTGGCGAGTTGAGGGGGTGAAGCCATCGGAGTCGTCGTCGTCGTTCCGGGGGAGGGTGGGGAGGGAAAGGGAATGAGGGGCGGGAATTTCGGGATGCCCACCCCGGCGTGGGTCCCGCCCCGTCAGCCAGGTCCGGAGGGGACACGAGGAGGTGACGCCCGGGAGAAATCCCGGGAATGCGGAGCGGGTGGGGAGGGAATTGTGGGAAATGTGCGTCGTGTGTGACTTTCGTTTGGTGCTGGGCAGGCGGGGGCGGGCGGGAATCCCTCCGGAGTCTTCTCCATCCAATCCAATCCCATCCCATCCGTGGGCTGCGCCATCTCTTGGTGTCCCTCCCTCCCTTGTTCCCGCCCGGATTTGGGATCTCTTCCCGGATATTTTTGCCCTTCCAGCACCGTTTTGGGAAGGGGGAGAAGTTTTTTTTGCCCACCACCACCGTTGGAGGTGGTCAGGGAGTGAAATTCCCTTGCTCCAAAGGTTTTTGTTCCCAGCTGCTGGAGGCGCCCGTGGTCCTTCCCAAGGGCGACATTGCAAATCTCGATGAATTCCCAAAGAAGCTTTTTTGTAAGAACCTCCCAAAAAAAACCAATCCCGGTGGGAATTCTTGGGCGAAATCCCCCCTTTTCCAGCTGGAAAACCATCGGCTCCCGGAGATGGAGCAGCAGGAGAAGCCAGGGCGGGGCTGTGGAGACCACGATGGAAGGGAATGAGGGAAAATTCGGGAAAAAGCTGGAGGTGGGATGGAGCCCTGTGGAAAACAGGGAAAAATATCCATGGAAACCCCTTGGGGACAGCGGTGGCACCTCCTGGGGACACTGGGGAGGGTGGGAAACCCCCCCAATATTCCAGGAGATGCTTTTTTGGGAGCTGCCATGGATCCTGAGGGATCTTTGCCTCCAGGAAAGGTGGGGAGAAGGAAGATTGGATTTTCCAGGGGGCGGGGTGGGAATTCCCTGCATTCCCAGTTGCTGGAAGCGTTTCCCACTGCTGCGGCACCCCCGAAATTCCAACCCGGGTGTGAACGAAGGGTTTGGGTCTCCGCTGTGTCTGGATAAGACATTCCGAGCTCCGACCCGGAGCCCCGGGGAGAATCCTGGGAAAAGGGGGAAAAACGGGATTGGGGACGGATTGTGGCACGAGCTGTCCTTTCTTTTGTACACAACGGATGTAAATAAAAACTGCCTTGGCCTTTCCTTTGGTTTCCATGATCCCTGCGGTGCTTCCCGTGTGGTTATTTTTCGGGATTGGGGCATCCCAGAATCCCGGGAAAAGGAGGAAAGGAGGGAATTAGGGTGGGAGGCTGGGCTGTTTTCCACCCCCCCCACACACCATTCCCCAAAATTTGGGAGTTCCAAACTCGTCCCGTGAAGTTTTCCCGTCCCAGACCTGGAGCTGGGAGTTGGATCCCAATTCCATCCGTGTGCTGGGAGAGGAGGAAACTGGGAAAGAGCTGGATGAGGTGGGATCATCCATCCATGGAATATCCATGGAATAGGCAAAAAAAAAAAAAAAAAAAAAAAAAATCCGTTCCTCAGGGCCAGGAGGAGATCCCGGGAATTCCTGCTCCAGCCCCAAGGAGGAAGCAATGGGAAGGTTCCTCTCCCATCTTTTTTCCACCGGAAAATGGGAACAAAATTTAGGAGCAGCATTCCAGAGGGTCCAAAGTGTCCGTTCCTCCTGATCCAATCAGGGATAAGAAGATCCCGGATCCCAGGATCCTTCCTGATCCTGGGAATCTTTGAGGGTGGGTGATTCCCTCGGGTGTGGGATCAGACACAAACCCAAGGAAAGGGGTTTGGGCTTCCCTGTGGATGCAGCTGGGATTCCAGGTGGGACAGGAAGAGAGGACATGGATCCATCCAGGCTTCCTGAAAAACCTGGGATGGTGGGAGGTGTCCCCGCCCATGGAACGGGACGAGCTTTGAGGTCTCCTCCCACCCAAACCATTCCAGGATCATCCCACTCCATGGCCTGAGGAATCCTGAGGAACGAGGGTTTGGGGAATCATTTTTCTCCCATCGATGCTTTCCTCTATCCCGGGATACTCCAAACTTTCCTTGGACATTCCCAGGGATCCAGGGATTCTCTGGGAATTCCAGCCCAGCCAGGAATTCCTTCCCAAGATCCCACCATCCCAAGCTCCCAAAATTCCCACTGGAAGCCATTCCCTGCCTCCCTCCAGCCCTTGCCCAAATCCCAGCTCTCCTGGAGCCCCTTTGGGATGGGGAAGCGGCTCCAAGGATTCCCTGGATCCTTCCCTGATCCAGCTGCACATTCCCAGCTCTCCCAGCCTGGCATTGGATCCATCCCCATCCCAACTCCTCCCTGGGAAGGAATTTTGTGATCCAGGGGCTTCCCTGGGAATTTGGGACTCCATGAAGGGTCTCCCTTCCCTTTTCCATCCCTGAATTCCATAAAAATCCCTTGGGATGGATCCTGAGTGTCCTTGATCCCAGAATCCTGGAATGGTTTGGGATGGGATCCATGGACCTTCAATCCCATGATCCCAGGGACACTTCCCCCCATCCCGGGTGATCCAACCCTGGCCTTGGACGCTGCCAGGGATCCAGGGATTCTCCGGGAATTCCAGCCCAGCCAGGAATCCCTTCCCAAGATCCCACCATCCCAAGCTCCCCTTTCCCACTGGAAGCCATTCCCTGGCTCCCTCCAGCCCTTCCCCAAATCCCAGCTCTCCTGGAGCCCCTCTGGAAAAGGCTCCAAGGATTCCCTGGATCCTTCTGGAATCCAAGATTTGGATAAAAGGGAGGAATTTGCACCTGGGATCTAAACGCTGTGGGAAAGGAAGGACGGAAGGATTCCCTCCGGATCAGCCGTGTGGGATTCCCAAAGTTTGGGAATCGCCGAGTTTAATAATTAATTAATCCATCAGATGGTGGATTAGTAACAGCAATGGGATCACTAATTAATTAATTAAGTGATTAATTAATCCCTCAGCGATGTATTGATTATCCAGGAAGGATCACGGAATTTTGGCCGGTGATCCAATGGGAATGTCAGATCCAAAACACATCCAGGAGAGTCTCGGGAATACCTCACACCCTTGGAAACTTTTCCAAAGAAAACCAGGCGCCAAAAAATGTTGGTTCATTCTCTGGGAATTATTTATTTGTGGGATGCTTGGAAGGCAACTTGTCCATGGATTTATCCATTAAAAAAATGACATTCCAGGGAAAACAGAGTCCGGAATACCGGAAAGAATCCACATGGAGAGCACCAAGAGGGAAAGAGAGTAGTTGGAAGGGATAAATCCATTTTTCCCTCCTTAGAAAACATAGAATAGGAAAAAAAGCAATTTAATTAAAATATAATTGAATTAAATATTAATTAAATTAAATTAAATTAAATTAAATTAAATTAAATTAAATTAAATTAAATATTTATCACCAAACGTGGGGAGGGTGGAGCCAAGTCCCAGCTTCTAAATCCTGATCCTGGGAAAAGGCAAAGCCAGGAAAAAAGGAGGGTTTCCATCTGAAACTAAAATTCAAATTAATTATCCAAATTAATTATCCGAATTAATTATTCAAATTAGCCAAATCTATTCTAATTATCCAGAGTAAGGCAGTGAAAAAAATGGGTTTTAAATCCCGTCTGATGATTCCTGATCCCCTTTTAGGAAGGATGGAAAATCCACCTGGAATTCTTTGCCGGAGCAAGGGCAGGGAGGTGAAAACGGAAGAAGAAATGGGAAAAACTTCCCTGTTTTTGTTTTTGTTTTTTTTTTTCCTTTGGAATCCTTGCATTTGGAATGTTTTTATTCCCAAGGGTGTGGAACACAATCCTTCCTCATTTTCCTGGGATTCCGTCCCTGGGAATGCACCTTGGATCTCCCGGTTTCCCCTCGGAGCCGATTCCGTGCATCCCTGCGGTCGTGGATCTTCGGGATTTTTGGAAGCGGGATGCAAATCCTCGGGAATAAAAGCTGCTCCATCAAATCCCACCGGGAAAATCCCCCCAGGAGCGATTCCATTGCTTCCCTTGGAAAATTCCATTGGGTTGGCGGACATGAAATTCCACCTGGATCAGCCTGGAGCTGATTCCCAGCACAAGACCACCTGGATTTAGGCTTGGGAATGCCCTTCCCAGGAATCATCTTCACATTCCCAGGAGATTTGGATCCCGGTTGGATCCATTCCCTTCCACATTCCCAGGAGATCTCCCACGTTGGAGCTCTCAGATCAGTTCCCTGTTGGATCCTGGTTGGATCCATTCCATTGCCAGGAATCACCTCCACATTCCCAGGAGATTTGGATCCCGGTTGGATCCATTCCCTTCCACATCCCCAGGAGATCTCCAGCATAGGAGGACTCGGATCAACTCCCCATTGGATCGGGAATCAACTCCACATTCCCAGGAGATCTCCCACATTGGAGCACTTGGATCAATTTCCTGTTGGATCCCAGTTGGATCCATTCCCTTCCCTGGAGTCACCTTCACATTCCCAGGAGGTCTCCCAGACTGGAGCACGCAGATCAATTCCCCATTGGATCCTAATTGGATCCGGGATCACCTCCACATTCCCAGGAGATCTCCCAGACTGGAGCACGTGGATCAATTCCCCATTGGATCCTGATTGGATCCGGGATCATCTCCACATTCCCAGGAGATCTCCCACATTGCAGCACTTGGATCGATTCTCTGTTGGATCCTGGTTGGATCCCTTCCCAGAAATCACTTCCACATTCCCAGGAGATCTGCCACGTTGGAGCACTCGGATCAATTCCCTGTTGGATCCTGGTTGGATCCATTCCTTTCCCAGGCACCACCTCCACATTCCCAGATTTGGGTCCTGGTTGGATCCATTCCCTTCCACCTGGATTTAGTCTTGGGAATGCCCTTCCCAGGAATAACCTCCACATTCCCAGGAGATTTGGAACTCGGTTGGATCCATTCCCTTCCACATCCCCAGGAGATCTCCAGCATAGGAGGACTCAGATCAACTCCCCATTGGATCTGGAATCACCTCCACATTCCCAGGAGATCTCCCACGTAGGAAGACTCGGATCAATTCCCCATTGGATCCTGATTAGATCCAGGATCATCTCCACATTCCCAGGAGATCTCCCACGTTGGAGGACTTGGATCGATTCCCCATTGGATCCTGATTGGATCCGGGATCATCTCCACATTCCCAGGAGATCTCCCACATTGAAGCACTCGGATCAATTTCTTGTTGGATCCTGGTGGGATCCATTCCCTCCCCAGGAATCACCTCCACATTCCCAGGAGATTTGGATCCCGGTTGGATCCATTCCCTTCCACATTCCCAGGAGATCTCCCACGTTGGAGCACTCGGATCAATTCCCTGTTGGATCCTGGTTGGATCCATTCCATTCCCAGGAATCATCTCCACGTTCCCAGGAGATTTGGGTCCCGGTTGGATCCATTCCCTTCCACATTCCCAGGAGATCTCCAGCATAGGAGGACTCGGATCAATTTGCCATTGGATCCCAGTTGGATCCATTCCCTCCCCAGGAATTACCTCCACATTCCCAGGACATCTCCCAGACTGGAGCACGCAGATCAATTCCCCATTGGATCCTGACTGGATCCGGGATCATCTCCACATTCCCAGGAGATCTCCCACATTGGAGGACTCGGATCAATTTGCCATTGGATCCCGATTGGATCCATTCCCTTCCCAGGAGTCACCTTCACATTCCCAGGAGGTCTCCCAGATTGGAACACGCGGATCAACTCCCTGTTGGATCCTGATTAGATCCGGGATCATCTCCACATTCCCAGGAGATTTCCCACATTGGAGGACTCGGATCAATTTGCCATTGGATCCTGGTTGGATCCATTCCCTTCCGAGGAATCACCTCCACATTCCCAGGAGATCTCCCACATTGGAGGACTTGGATCAATTCCCTCTTGAATCCAGTTGGATCCATTCCCTTCCACATTCCCAGGAGATCTTCAATGTTGGAAGACTTGGATAATTCCCTGTTGGATCCTGGTTGGATCCATTCCCTTCCCAGGAATCACCTCCACATTCCCAGGAGATTTGGGTCCTGGTTGGATCCATTCCCGTCCACATTCCCAGGAGATCTCCAGCATAGGAGGAGAAGGATCAACTCCCCATTGGATCCCCATTGGATCTGGAATCACCTCCACATTCCCAGGAGATCTCCCAGACTGGAGCACGCAGATCAATTCCCCATTGGATCCTGATTGGATCCATTCCCTTCCCAGGAGTCACCTCCACATTCCCAGGAGATATCCCAGATTGGAGCACACAGATCCATTCCCCATTGGATCGTGATTAGATCCGGGATCATCTCCACATTCCCAGGAGATCTCGCACATTGGAGGACTTGGATCAATTTGCCATTGGATCCCGACTGGATCCATTCCCTCCCGAGGAATCACCTCCACATTCCCAGGAGATCTCCAGTGCTGGAGCCCTCAGATCAATTCCCCGTTGGATCCCAGCTGGATCCATTCCCACAAAACCCATCAGCCCCGGTTTGGTCCATCCCGAATCCGTTTCCCGGCGCGATTCCCAGCCCTCCATTCCCGCCGTTCCGTGGGATGCGAAGCGGGGACGGTCCCGGGAGGCGTCACGGGGAGAGGTGGGGCCGGAAGGCGCGCGGCCGGATCATCATCACCACCTTCCGCAGGGAATAGTAGTCCGTGTCCTTCCAGGAATACCACACGATCCCATCCGGGCCCAGCATCTTCCGGTTCTTGATGGAATAGCGGCCGCCCTGGGGAGGCACAGAAAGGAGATCAGGAGTGGTAAAAAAAACACACCCAAAAATACCAAAAAAAACCCCTAAAATACAGCAAAACCACCCCAAAATACAACAAAACCACCCCAAAATTAAAAAAAAAAAAACCCAAAGACAACAAAACCCAAAAATACAACAAAACCTACCCAAAATACAACAAAACCACCCCAAAATACAACAAAACCCAAAACACAACAAAACCACCCCAAAATACAACAAAACCACCCCAAAATTGAGAAAAAACCCAAATACAACAAAACCCCAAAATACAACAAAACCCACCCCAAAATACAACAAAACCCACCCCAAAATACAGCAAAACCACCCCAAAATATAAAAAAACCCCAAATACAACAAAATCACCCCAAAACACAACAAAACCACCCCAAAATGCAACAAAATCACCCCAAAATACAAAAAACCCCAAAATACAACAAAACCACCCCAAAATACAGCAAAAACCCCCAAAATACGAAAACCTTCAAAGTACAACAAAACCACCCCAAAATACATCAAAACCACCCCAAAATACAACAAAACCACCCCAAAATACAACAAAACCACCCCAAAATACAAGAAAAACCAAAATACAACAAAACCACCCCAAAACACAACGAAACCACCCCAAAATACAGCAAAACCACCCCAAAATACAAAAGAAAACCCAAAATACAGCAAAACCACCCCAAAATACAAAAGAAAACCCAAAACACAACAAAACCATCCCAAAGTACAACAAAACCACCCCAAAATACAACAAAACCACCCCAAAATACAACAAAACCCCAAAATACAACAAAACCACCCCAAAATACAAAAAACCTCAAAATACAACAAAACCACCCCAAAATACAAAAAACCCTCAAAATACAACAAAACCACCCCAAAATGCAACAAAACCACCCAAAATAAAAAAAAAAAACCCAAAATACAATAAAACCACCCCAAAATACAGCAAAACCACCCCAAAATACAAAAAACCCTCAAAATACAACAAAACCACCCCAAAATGCAAGAAAACCCTCGGAAATACAAACTTATGAAATAAACCATAAAAGCATCGTAATCAGTAAAAAATAAATTAATTTGTTGTGGTTCTAATGACTTTTTAAAATGTTTTTGTTGCTTTTAATAAAATGTTCTTTATACCTTTCTAAAGTTTTAAATTGACTTTACCTTTCTCCTAATCCTACATCATGACAAAAATGAAATTTATTATTATTATTATTATTATTACTATTATTATTATTACTATTATTATTATTATTATTATTACTATTATTATTATTATTATTATTATTATTATTATTATTATTTTAAACTACATCAATAATAATATTTTAATAATAACATTAAACATTATAATAATATGATAATATAATATAAAATATTATCATATTATTAGAGTGATGTAAATATTATATGATAATAATATTATAGTATTATTATAACAATATATAATATTAATATAATAACATTATAGTTATAATAGTAAACATATTATTATATTAGTATTATTGATAATATTCTTTATATTAGTGTTAATTAATATTATTATACTAAATATAATAATAACAGTAATTAATAACAATGACAATGCAATAATAATAATAATAATAATAATAGTAATAATAATAATAGTAATAATAATAATAATAATAATAATAATAATAATAATAATAAACCAACACCAAACCCACCAATCAACACATTAATTAAGAAATCTTAAAACTGAAATACTTCGCAAACAATTAAATTAATTTAATTAATGTTATTAAACAAAATTACAAAATTAAATGAACATAATTAAATTAATTAACGTTAACTAAATTAACCAACCAAAACCACTAGAACTGGAAAACACTTGGAAGCGTCTTTGGGATGGGATCATGGGAAAAACGACCTCTTGGAAATACGGGAGCAGGACTGGAAATGCTGGGAATGGTTGGATTCAGCCGCGGAAAACTTTTCCAACCTTAACAATTCCGGAATGATCTCCCAGGGAATGAGGGATGGGATCCAGCTGTGCCAGGGGAGGTCTGGTTGGATTTTGGGCAGATTTTTGTTGGATTTTGGGCAGATTTTCCATTCCTGGAGGGATTTGGGAGCACACGGATCAGTGGCTGGATCAGAAATGCTGGGAATGGTTGGATTCACCCTCAGAAAACTTTTCCAACCTTAACAATTCCGGAATGATCTCCCGGGGAATGAGGGACGGGATCCAGCTTTGCCAGGGGAGGTCTGGTTGGATTTTGGGCAGATTTTTCTTGGATTTTGGGCAGATTTCCCATTCCTGGATGGATTTGGGAGGACACGGATCAGTGTCAGGATCGGAAATGCTGGGAATGGTTGGATTCAGCCACAAAAAACTTTTCCAACCTCAACAATTCCGGAATGATCTCCCGGGGAATGAGGGATGGGATCCAGCTGTGCCAGGGGAGGTTTGGTTGGATTTTGGGCAGATTTTCCATTCCTGGAGGGATTTGGGAGCACACGGATCAGTGGCTGGATCGGAAATGTTGGGAATGGTTGGATTCACCCTCGGAAAACTTTTCCAACCTCAACAATTCCGGAATGATCTTCCAGGGAATGAGGGATGGGATCCAGCCATGCCAGGGAGGTTTGGTTGGATTTTGGGCAGATTTTTGTTGGGAATGGTTGGATTCAGCTGCGGAGAACTTTTCCAACCTCAACAATTCCGGAATGATCTCCCAGGGAATGAGGGATGGGATCCAGCCGTTCCAGGGGAGGTCTGGTTGGATTTTGGGCAGATTTTCCATTCCTGGAGGGATTTGGGAGGACGTGGATCAGTGTCAGGATCAGAAATGTTGGGAATGGTTGGATTCACCCTCGGAAAACTTTTCCAACCTCAACAATTCCGGAATGATCTCCCGGGGAATGAGGGATGGGATCCAGCTGTGCCAGGGGAGGTCTGGTTGGATTTTGGTCAGATTTTGGTTGGATTTTGGGCAGATTTTCCATTCCTGGAGGGATTTGGGAGGACACGGATCGGTGGCTGGATCGGAAATGTTGGGAATGGTTGGATTCAGCCGCGGAGAACTTTTCCAACCTAAACAATTCCAGAATGATCTCCTGGGGAATGAGGGATGGGATCCAGCTGTGCCAGGGGAGGTTTGGTTGGATTTTGGGCAGATTTTCCATTCCTGGAGGGATTTGGGAGCACACGGATCAGTGTCAGGATCGGAAATGTTGGGAATGGTTGGATTCAGCTGTGGAGAACTTTTCCAACCTCAACAATTCTGGAATGATCTCCCGGGGAATGAGGGATGGGATCCAGCTGTGCCAAGGGAGGTCTGGTTGGGTTTTGGTCAGATTTTTGTTGGATTTTGGGCAGATTTTCCATTCCTGGAGGGATTTGGGAGGACACGGATCAGTGGCTGGATCGGAAATGCTGGGAATGGTTGGATTCAGCCGTGGAGAACTTTTCCAACCTCAACAATTCCAGAATGATCTCCCAGGGAATGAGGGATGGGATCCAGCTGTGCCAGGGGAGGTCTGGTTGGGTTTTTGTTGGATTTTGGGCAGATTTTCCATTCCTGGAGGGATTTGGGAGCACACGGATCAGTGGCTGGATCAGAAATGTTGGGAATGGTTGGATTCAGCCGCGGAAAACTTTTCCAACCTCAACAATTCCAGAATGATCTCCTGGGGAATGAGGGATGGGATCCAGCCATGCCAGGGGAGGTCTGGTTGGATTTTGGTCAGATTTTTGTTGGATTTTGGGCAGATTTTCCATTCCTGGATGGATTTGGGAGCACACGGATCAGTGGCTGGGTCGGAAATGCTGGGAATGGTTGGATTCACCCTCGGAAAACTTTTCCAACCTCAACAATTCCGGAATGATCTCCCGGGGAATGAGGGATGGGATCCAGCTGTGCCAGGGGTGGTTTGGTTGGATTTTGGTCAGATTTCTGTTGGATTTTGGGCAGATTTTTGTTGGATTTTGGGCAGATTTCCCATTCCTGGATGGATTTGGGAGCACACGGATCAGTGGCTGGATCGGAAATGTTGGGAATGGTTGGATTCACCCTCAGAAAACTTTTCCAACCTCAACAATTCCAGAATAATGTCCCAGGGAATGAGGGATGGGATCCAGCTGTGCCAGGGGAGGTTTGGTTGGATTTTGGGAATAATTCCTGCATGGAAAGGGTTTTCCACCCTAGGGCAGGAGCAGATTTCCCATTCCTGGATGGATTTGGGAGCACACAGATCGGTGGCTGGATCAGAAATGTTGGGAATGGTTGGATTCACCCTCAGAGAACTTTTCCAACCTCAACAATTCCGGAATGATCTCCCAGAAAATGAGGGATGGGATCCAGCTGTGCCAGGGGAGGTCTGGTTGGATTTTGATCAGATTTTTGTTGGATTTTGGGCAGATTTTCCATTCCTGGAGGGATTTGGGAGCACACGGATCAGTGGCTGGATCAGAAATGTTGGGGATGGTTGGATTCACCCTCAGAAAACTTTTCCAACCTTAACAATTCCAGAATGATCTCCTAGGGAATGAGGGATGGGATCCAGCCGTGCCAGGGGAGGTTTGGTTGGATTTTGGGCAGATTTTTGTTGGATTTTGGGCAGATTTTCCATCCCTGGAGGGATTTGGGAGCACACGGATCAGTGGCTGGATTGGAAATGCTGGGAATGGTTGGATTCACCCTCAGAAAACTTTTCCAACCTTAACAATTCCAGAATGATGTCCCAGGGAATGAGGGATGGGATCCAGCTGTGCCAGGGGAGGTCTGGTTGGATTTTGGTCAGATTTTTCTTGGATTTTGGGCAGATTTTCCATTCCTGGAGGGATTTGGGAGCACACGGATCAGTGTCAGGATTGGAAATGTTGGGAATGGTTGGATTCAGCCATGGAGAACTTTTCCAACCTCAACAATTCCGGAAAAATGTCCCAGAAAATGAGGGATGGGATCCAGCAGTGCCAGGGGAGGTTTGGTTGGATTTTGGGCAGATTTTCCATTCCTGGATGGATTTGGGAGCACACGGATCGGTGGCTGGATTGGAAATGCTGGGAATGGTTGGATTCACCCTCGGAAAACTTTTCCAACCTCAACAATTCCGGAATGATCTCCCAGGGAACGAGGGATGGGATCCAGCTGTGCCAGGGGAGGTTTGGTTGGATTTTGGGCAGATTTTTGTTGGATTTTGGGCCGGTTTCCCATTCCTGGAGGGATTTGGGAGCACACGGATCAGTGGCTAGATCGGGAATGTTGGGAATGGTTGGATTCACCCTCAGAAAACTTTTCCAACCTCAACAATTCCGGAATGATCTCCCGGGGAATGAGGGATGGGATCCAGCTGTGCCAGGGGAGGTTTGGTTGGATTTTGGGCAGATTTTCCATTCCTGGATGGATTTGGGAGCACACGGATCAGTGGCTGGATCAGAAATGCTGGGAATGGTTGGATTCACCCTCGGAAAACTTTTCCAACCTCAACAATTCTGGAATGATCTCCCAGGGCATGAGGGATGGGATCCAGCCGTGCCAGGGGAGGTCTGGTTGGATTTTGGGCAGATTTTTGTTGGATTTTGGGCAGATTTTCCATTCCTGGATGGATTTGGCAGCACACGGATCAGTGGCTGGATTGGAAATGCTGGGAATGGTTGGATTCACCCTCGGAAAACTTTTCCAACCTCAACAATTCTGGAATGATGTCCCAGAAAATGAAGGATGGGATCCAGCTGTGCCAGGGGAGATCTGGTTGGATTTTGGGAATAATTCCTGCATGGAAAGGGTTTTCCACCCTAGGGCAGGAGCAGATTTTCCATTCCTGGAGGGATTTGGGAGCACACGGATCAGTGTCAGGATCGGAAATGCTGGGAATGGTTGGATTCACCCTCGGAGAACTTTTCCAACCTCAACAATTCTGGAATGATGTCCCAGAAAATGAGGGATGGGATCCAGCTGTGCCAGGGAGGTCTGGTTGGATTTTGGTTGGATTTTTGTTGGATTTTGGGCAGATTTTCAATTCCTGGATGGATTTGGGAGCACACGGATCAGTGTCAGGATTGGAAATGTTGGGAATGGTTGGATTCACCCTCAGAGAATTTTCCAACTTAGCAATTCTGGAATGATCTCCCGGGGAATGAGGGATGGGATCCAGCCGTGCCAGGGGAGGTCTGGTTGGATTTTGGGCAGATTTTCCATTCCTGGAGGGATTTGGGAGCACACGGATCACTGGCTGGATCAGAAATGTTGGGAATGGTTGGATTCAGCCACGGAAAACTTTTCCAACCTTAACAATTCCGGAATGATCTCCCGGGGAATGAGGGATGGGATCCAGCTGTGCCAGGGGAGGTCTGGTTGGATTTTGGGCAGATTTTGGTTGGATTTTGGGCAGGTTTCCTATTCCTGGAGGGATTTGGGAGCACACGGATCAGTGGCTGGATCAGAAATGTCGGGAATGGTTGGATTCACCCTCAGAAAACTTTTCCAACCTTAACAATTCCGGAATGATCTCCCAGGGAATGAGGGATGGGATCCAGCTGTGCCAGGGGAGGTCTGGTTGGATTTGGGGCAGATTTTTGTTGGATTTTGGGCAGATTTTTGTTGGATTTTGGGCAGATTTCCCATTCCAGGATGGATTTGGGAGCACATGGATCAGTGGCTGGATCAGAAATGTTGGGAATGGTTGGATTCACCCTCAGAAAACTTTTCCAACCTCAACAATTCCGGAATGATCTCCCAGGGAATGAGGGATGGGATCCAGCTGTGCCAGGAGAGGTCTGGTTGGGTTTTGGTCAGATTTTTGTTGGATTTTTGTCAGATTTTCCATTCCTGGAGGGATTTGGGAGGACACGGATCACTGGCTGGATCAGAAATGTTGGGAATGTTTGGATTCACCCTCGGAAAACTTTTCCAACCTTCACAATTCCGGAATGATCTCCCAGGGAATGAGGGATGGGATCCAGCCGTGCCAGGGGAGGTTTGGTTGGATTTTGGGCAGATTTTTTGTTGGATTTTGGGCAGATTTTTGTTGGATTTTGGGCAGATTTTCCATTCCTGGGGGGATTTGGGAGCACACGGATCAGTGTCAGGATCGGAAATGCTGGGAATGGTTGGATTCACCCTCAGAAAACTTTTCCAACCTCAACAATTCCGGAATGATCTCCTGGGGAATGAGGGATGGGATCCAGCTGTGCCAGGGGAGGTCTGGTTGAGTTTTGGTCAGATTTTTGTTGGATTTTGGGCAGATTTCCCATTCCTGGAGGGATTTGGGAGCACACGGATCAGTGGCTGGATTGGAAATGCTGGGAATGGTTGGATTCAGCTGCAGAAAACTTTTCCAACCTCAACAATTCCGGAATGATCTCCCGGGGAATGAGGGATGGGATCCAGCCGTGCCAGGGGAGGTCTGGTTGGATTTTGGGCAGGTTTTCCATTCCTGGAGGGATTTGGGAGCACACGGATCAGTGGCTGGATCGGAAATGTTGGGAATGGTTGGATTCACCCTCGGAAAACTTTTCCAACCTCAACAATTCCGGAATCATCTCCCAGGGAATGAGGGATGGGATCCAGTCGTGCCAGGGAGGTTTGGTTGGGTTTTGGTCAGATTTTGGTTGGATTTTGGGCAGATTTTCCATTCCTGGATGGATTTGGGAGCACACGGATCAGTGGCTGGATCGGGAATGTTGGGAATGGTTGGATTCACCCTCAGAAAACTTTTCCAACCTCAACAATTCTGGAATGATCTCCCAGAGAATGAGGGATGGGATCCAGCTGTACCAGGGGAGGTTTGGTTGGGTTTTGGGCAGATTTTCCATTCCTGGATGGATTTGGGAGGACATGGATCAGTGGCTGGATCAGAAATGTTGGGAATGGTTGGATTCACCCTCGGAAAACTTTTCCAACCTCAACAACTCCACAATTCCAAGTGCAACACCCTCCCACCCTCTCCATCCCGCTTTTCCTTGACATCCATCCCCTTTTTTTTTTATTTTGGGAGGGGGAAAAAATCTCAAACCATAAAAAAAATTCCCAAAATTCCCAAAATTCCCAAAATTCCCTCCCGCCCTTCACCTTGTAGTAGACGCCGTTGAGGTTGGAGAAGAAGCACTGGTGGTACCACCAGCCCCCGTGGGAGATCTCGGCGCAGATGTTCCCGGAATCCGGAGTGCTGAAGCTCCTCTTGTCGTGGTACCAGGCGAAGGAATCCTCCACGGTGCCGCTGAACCCGTCCACGTGCAGCCGGTAGAAGTTCTCCTCGTCCTCAATGCTGCCGGGGGAGAAAAAACAAAGGAATTTTCCCTCGGGATTGTCGGAATTCTGACGGAATTTTCATTTTCCAGCCTGGGGTATTTTATTTCCGTCTGTGGTCGGGAATTTGGGAATTTCGGGATGAAAATTCTGATTTTTTTGAATATTCTGAATTCTGAATTTTCCTCATCCTTGATGCAGAGGGAGGGAAACAAAGGAATTTTCCCTCGGGATTGTTGGAATTCCATCGGAATTTTCATTTTCCAGCCTGGGGTATTTTATTTCCTTCTGTGGTTGGGAATTTGGGAATTTCAGGATGAAAATTCTGAATTTTCTGAATATTCTGAATATTCCTCATCCTCAATGTTGTGGAAGGAGGGAAAACAAAGGAATTTTTCCTTGGGATTGTCACAATCCCATTGGAATTTTCATTTTCTGGCCCAGGATTGGGCGTTCCTGAGGCGGCTCTGGCTGCGTTCCTGCTGGGATTGATATCCTTGAAAAATCAAGGATGAGGAGAGGATTTTTTCCTTTCTGTGGGATGGGTGTGATCAGAAATTTGGGAATTTTGGGATGAAAATTCTGAATTTTCTGAATATTCTCTTTTCTGAATTTTCTGAATATTCTGAATTCTGAATATTCCTCATCTTCGATGCTGCCAGAGGGGGGAAAACAAAGGAATTTTTCCTTGGGATTGTCGGAATTCCATTGGAATTTTCATTTTCCGGCCTGGGATTGGGAGTTCCTGAGGTGTGGCTGTGTCTGGTTGTGTCCCTGCTGGGATTTATCTCCTCGAAAAATCAAGGATGAGGAGGGGTTTTTCCTTTCTGTGGGATGGGTGTGATCAGAAATTTGGGAATTTTGGGATGAAAATCCTAAATTTTCTGAATATTCTGAGTATTCCTCCTCCTCGATGCAGAGGGAGGGAAAGCAAAGGAATTTTCCCTTGGGATTGTCAGAATCCTGTCAGAATTTTCATTTTCCCGCCCGGGATTGGGAGTTCCTGAGGCGTGGCAGCTTTGCCTGTGTTCCTGCTGGGATTGATCTCCTTGAAAAATCAAGGATCAGGAGGGGTTTTTTTCCTTTCTGTGGGATGGGTGTGGTCGGGAATTTGGGAATTTTGGGATGAAAATTCTGAATTTTCTGAATATTCTATTCTCTTAATTTTCTGAATATTCCTCATCTTCGATGCTGCCAGACGGGGGAGGGAAAACAAAGGAATTTTTCCTTGGAATTGTCACAATCCCATTGGAATTTTCATTTTCCGGCCCGGGATTGGGCGTTCCTGAGGCGGCTCTGGCTGGGTTCCTGCTGGGATTGATCTCCTTGAAAAATCAAGGATGAGGAGAGGTTTTTTTTCCCTTTCTGGGGGATGGGTGTGGTTGGGAATTTGGGAATTTTGGGATGAAAATTCTGAATTTTCTGAATATTCTGAATTCTGAATCTTCTGAATTCTGAATTTTCCTCATCCTTGATGCAGAGGGAGGGAAACAAAATAATTCTCCCTTGGGATTGCTGGAATTCCGTTGGAATTTTCATTTTCTGGCCCAGGATTGGACGTTCCTGAGGCGGCTCTGGCTGCGTTCCTGCTGGGATTGATCTCCTCGAAAAATCAAGGATGAGGAGAGGATTTTTCCTTTCTGTGGGATGGGTGTGTCAGGAATTTGGGAATTTTGGGATGAAAATTCTGAATTTTCTGAATATTCTGAATTCTGAATTTTCTGAATTTTCTGAATATTCTGAATTCTGAATTTTCTGAATTCTGAATTTTCCTCATCCTTGATGCAGAGGGAGGGAAACAAAAGAATTCTCCCTTGGAATTGCTGGAATTCTGTTGGAATTTTCATTTTCTGGCCCGGGATTGAGAGTTCCAGAGGCCTGGCGGCTCTGGCTGCATCCATGCTGGGATTGATCTCCTTGAAAAATCAAGGATGAAGAGAGGTTTTTCCTTTCTGTGGGATGGGAGTGATCAGAAATTTGGGAATGAAAATTCTGAATTTTCTAAAGATTCTGAATATTCCTCCTCCTCGATGCAGAGGGAGGGAAAACAAAGGAATTCTCCCTTGGGATTGTCACAATTCCATTGGAATTTTCATTTTCTGGCCCAGGATTGGGCGTTCCTGAGGCGGCTCTGGCTGCGTTCCTGCTGGGATTGATCTCCTTGAAAAATCAAGATGAGGAGAGGTTTTTCCTTTCTGTGGGATGGGTGTGATCAGAATTCAGGAATTTCGGGATGAAAATTCTGAATTTTCTGAATATTCTGAATTCTGAATTTTCTGAATTCTGAATTTTCCTCATCCTTGATGCAGAGGGAGGGAAACAAAATAATTCTCCCTTGGGATTGCTGGAATTCTGTTGGAATTTTCATTTTCTGGCCCGGGATTGAGAGTTCCAGAGGCGTGGCGGCTCAGGCTGGGTTCCTGCTGGGATTGATCTCCTCGAAAAATCAAGGATGAGGAGAGGTTTTTCCTTTCTGTGGGATGGGTGTGTCAGGAATTTGGGAATTTTGGGATGAAAATTCTAAATTTTCTGAATATTCTGAATATTCCTCCTCCTCGATGCAGAGGGAGGGAAAACAAATGAATTTCCCCTTGGGATTGTTGGAATTCCGTTGGAATTTTCATTTTCCACCCCAGGATTGGGAGTTCCTGAAGTGGCTCAGGCTGTGTTCCTGCTGGGATTGATCTCCTTGAAAAATCAAGATGAGCAGAGGTTTTTTTCCCTTTCTGCGGGATGGGTGTGGTTGGGAATTTCGGGATGAAAATTCCGAATTTTGAGCCCGAAAATGAAGGAGTGGAGCGAGACTGGGAAGCCACAACAAAATAATGTGGGAGCCTTGGGAAAAATCCCATTGATTACCCAGAGCTCTACACTTAAGGAGCCTCCTGGAGATGGAGATAATTACTGGAATCATGGAATTATGGAATGGTTTGGGTGGGAAGGGACCTCAAAGCCCATCCCATTCCAAACCTGTCACCTCTCGCTATCCCAGGCTGCTCCAGGGATATGGAAGAGCATGGAATGGGATGGGATTGAAGGTCCCTTCCCACCCAAACCATTCCGGGATCCTCTGGAGCTGCTCCAGGCTGGAATTCTGTCCCGGCAGAGAAATACTTTGGGATGCAGCTTGGAGGGAAAAAAAACCAGGATCCAGGGAATCCTTGGAGTCACTTCCTGATCCCAAAGGGGCTCCAGGAGAGCTGGGATTTGGGCAAGGGCTGGAGGGAGCCAGGGAATGGCTTCCAGTGGGAAAGGGGAGCTTGGGATGGTGGGATCTTGGGAAGGGATTCCCGGCTGGGCTGGAATTCCCAGAGAATCCCCGGATCCCTGACAGTGTCCAATCCAGGTTGGATCACCCTGGGATGGTGGGAAGTGTCCCTGGGATGGGATTGAAGGGCCATGGATCCCATCCCAAACCATTCCGGGATTCTGGGATCAAGGACACTCAGGATCCATCCCCAGGGATTTTTATGGAATTCAAGGATGGAAAAGGGAAGGGAGACCCTTCCTGGAGCCCAAAATTCCCAGGGAATTCCCTGGATGCCAAAATTCCTTCTCAAGGAGGAGTCGGGATGGGGCTGGATCCAATGGCAGGCTGGGAGAGCTGGGAATGTGCAGCTGGATCAGGGAAGGATCCAGGGAATCCTTGGAGCCGCTTCCCCATCCCAAAGGGGCTCCAGGAGAGCTGGGATTTGGGAAAGGGCTGGAGGGAGCCAGGGAATGGCTTCCAGTGGGAAAGGGGATCTTGGGATGGTGGGATCTTGGGAAGGAATTCCTGGCTGGGCTGGAATTCCCAGAGAATCCCTGGCAGTGTCCAAGGAAATGTTGGATCACCCTGGGATAATGGGAAGTGTCCCTTCCCATGGAATGGGATGAGGTTGGAAATGTCCCTTCCCACCCAAAGCATTCCAGGATTTTAGGAGCCAGGAGCATTTCCAGGAGAAGCAGGGAATGGGATCCTCTGGGACCATCCGGACACTCCCGGTCACTCCGGAATAATCCCGGATGTGGCTGATGCAGTTGGAAAAATAAAACACGGGATGAGGGGAAGGGCTGGAAATTCCAATGGATTCCGGGAAATAATTGAGTGGAGACGACATTATTCCAAACCAGGAAATAATTTTGAATCCCTTTGAGGAATTTTGGGGCAAATTCCTCAAAATCCTTGGATTTGGGGCACAGAGCTCAATAATTTGGGCTGGAAAAACGAGGGAGAAGCCAGGGATTATCCATGGGATCCCACACCTCCTTTCTCCATGGATTTGGAATTTGGGCATGGCTGGATGGATGCTGCTCCAAATTCCCTAACTCACATCCAAGTTTTTCCCAACTTCCATCCCAAATTTGGGGTGAAATACCGATGGGAAGGGAAGGAGAGACCGGGCTCAGCCCGGAAACCTCCCTGGACAGAATTCCCGCTGCCTGAGGGTTTGAAATCCCGGGAATTATCCCAGGTTTTACCTGAAGACCTGGTAGAAGGCGTGTTTGTGTTTGTTATTCCAGTCCTCCAGGTCGATCCGCAGGGAATAATCCCCTTGGCTGGTCATCCTGTGGATGTTGTCGTTGCCCAGCCAGAATTCCCCGTTGAGGTCCCCAAATCCCTCCTTGTACTCGTTCCAGGTCCGGTTGAAATCCACGGATCCGTCCTGGCGCCTCTGGATGACGGTCCAGCCACCCCCTGCCGGGAAAACGGGAAAATCCAGGGAAAATCCGGAGAGTCACAGACAGATCCATCGTCCAAAAGTGGAATTTAAATCCCTGGAGTTGTCCAGGAGAGCTGGGATTTGGGATTTGGGATGAAAGGATGGAGGGGCAGGAGCCAGGGAATGGCTTCCTGCTGGGAAAGGGGAGATTGGGGTGGGATTTTGGGAAGGGATTCCTGGCTGGGCTGGAATTCCCAGAGAATCCCTGGCAGTGTCCCAGGGTGGATTTGGATCACCCTGGGATGGTGGGAAGTGTCCCCTGGGATCATGGGATTGAAGGTCCATGGATCCCATCCCAAGCCATTCCAGGATTCTGGGATCAAGGACACTCAGAACCCATCCCGAGGGATTTTTATGGAATTTGGGGATGGAAAAGAGAAGGGAGACCCTTCCTGGAGATTCCAAATTCCCGGTGAAATCCTTGGATCCCCAAAATTCCTTCTCAAGGAGGAATCAGGATGGGGCTGGATCCAATCCAGGAGAGCTGGAGAGGGATTTGGGAAAAGGGCCTGGAATGGCAGGACAGGGAATGGCTCCCACCATGGCCAGAGGGTCGGGACTTTGGGATTTTGGGGTTTTGAGATCTTGGGAAGGAATTCCTGGCTGGGATGGAATTCCCAGAGAATCCCAGGATCCCTGGGAATATCCAGGGAAAATTTGGAGCACCCTGGGACGGTGGGAGATGTCGGGATTGGAACGGGATGGGATTTGAGGTCCTTTCCCACCCAAACCATTCCAGGATTTAGGATTCCCTATCCCCGCTTTCAACTCAAATCCGGGAATATCCACACGAGACCCACCAGGATCATCCCTCCAACTCCGGGACACCCCCAAAATTCCCACCTGAACCCCCTGGAATTTACATCAGCCTCGGGAACCACCCCAGTCCCAACCACCCCTGGAATCTCCAGGATCCAACACCACCACCAACAAATCCCTCGGGAATTCCGGACCTTCCGTGTCCATCTCGCAGAGGACCTCGATGGGAATTCCGCGCACCGAGGGCAGGATGCTGTAAATCCCGGATCTCCGGAGCCCGTTGGAGTAGATGGAAGCGCAGTCGATGGGACAATTCCGGCCGTGTTTGATTTCTGGGAATGGGAGCAGGGAGAGACGCGGTTACGGATTTTCCCATAAATCTGAAAAAGTTGGGGAAAAAAAAATTCCCTGGATTTGGGGGTTCAGGGGTGAGATTTTGGCAGTGAGGGTCTGGATCTTATCGGACACCAGGGATTTTTCCAGAGTTTAAAGGGGATTATTTCTGGGAAAACTGAAATTATTCCAGGTATAATCCCAAATTATTCTGGGAAGAATCCCAAATTATTCCAAGCAAAATCCACAATTATTCTGGGGAAAATCCTGGAAATTCCAGGCAGAATCCCCAAATTATTCCGGGGAAAATGCGAAATTATTCTGTGGAGAATTCCAAATTATTCCAGGGAGAATCTGAAATTATTCCAGGGAACATTTGGAATTATTCTGGGCAGAATTCCAAATGATTACGGTGAAAATTTGGAATTATTCCAGGGAGACTCCCAAATTATTCCAGGAAAAATTCCAAATTATTCTGGGGAGAATCATAGATTATTCCAGAGACAATCTGAAATTATTCCTGGGAAAATACCAAATTATTCCAGGAAAAACTTAAATTGTTCCAGGCAGAATCACAAATTATTCCAGGCAGGATCCAAAAGTATTCTGGGGAGAATCCCATATTAGTCCAAGGAGAATCGCAAACTATTCTAGGAAAAATCTTAAATTATTCCAGGGAGAATCCCAAATTTTTCTGGGGAGAGTCCCAAACTATTCCAGGGAAAATCTGAAATTATTCCAGGGAGAATAACCAAAAACGCAGGAAAAAAAATCCACTAAACCCAGAGAAATCACAAAAAGTTGTTGGGTTTTTAAGTGGAAAAAATGAATTTTTTGTAGTAAAACCTCAAAATTTTCAGGGATTTTTGTGGGTTTTTTGGATGGAAAACATTCCCAGGATTTGTGCAAACTCCAGCTGTGATCCTGAGTGCATCCCACACCCACAGAGCTGGAAAAGCTACGGAACTGAGATGGAGCAGGATCCCACCCCCATTCCTGATCCCATTTCCCATCCCATTCCCAATCCCGTTCCTGATCCCATTCCAGATCCCATTCCCGATCCCATTCCTGATCCCATTCCCGCCTCCTGGAGGCTGCATCTCCTCCTGGAAAAGAACCAAGAACCTGACAAGAAACAAAACAAAATAAATCACTAAAACCAGAGAACTTGCAAAAAATCGTTGGGTTAACTAGAAAAGAAAAGAATTTTTGATGGTAAAAATGCCAAATTTCCAGGAATTTTTTGTGGTATTTTTTAGATGGAAAACATTCCCAGGATTTAGGCAATCCAGGGATCCTGAGTGCTTCCCACACCCATGGAGCTGGAAAAGCTACAGAAGCGGGATGGAGCAGGATCCCACTGCGACCATTCCTGATCCCTTTACTGATCCTATTCCCCATCACATTCCCGTTCCCATTCCCCATCCCATTCCCAATACCATTCCCGCCATTCCTGATCACATTCCTGATCCCATTCCTGATGCCAATCCCAATTCCATTCCCACCACCTGGATGCTGCATCTCCTCCTGGAAAACAACCAAAAACCTGCCCAAAAATATTCACTAAAACCAGAGAAATCACAAAACACTGTTGGGTTCTTAAGTGGAAAAAATGATTTTTTTTTTTGTAGTAAAACCCCCAAATTTTCAGGGATTTTTGTGGGTTTTTGGGATGGAAAACATTCCCAGGATTTGTGCAAGCTCCAGGTGTGATCCTGAGCGCATCCCACACCTGGAACTGGAAAAGTTACAGAAACCCCCATGGAACTGGGATGGAGCGGGACCCTGCCACCATTCCCAATCCCATTCCCAATCCTATTCCCAACCCCATTCCCGGCCTCATTCCTGATCACCTTCCTGATCCCATTCCGGAACCCATTCCAGATCCCATTTCCATTCCTGATCCCATTCCCAATCCCATTCCCACCACCTGGATGCGGTATCTCCTCCTGGTAAACAACCAAAAACCTGCCCAAAAATATTCACTAAAACCAGAGAAATTACAAAACACTGTTGGGGTCTTAAGTGGAAAAAATGAATTTTTTGAAGTAAAACCTCCACATTTTTGGGAATTTTTTGTGGGTTTTTTGGATGGAAAACATTCCTTGGATTTGTGCAAGCTCCAGGTGTGATCCTGAGCGCATCAACACCCACGGAGCTGGAAAAGTTACGGAACTGAGATGGAGCAGGATCCCACTGCGACCGTTCCTGATCCCATTCCCCATCCCATTCCCGATCCCGTTCCCGATCCCATTCCCAACCCCATTCCTGATCCCATTCCCGCCTCCTGGAGGCTGCACCTCCTCCTGGAAAAGAACCAAGAACCTGACAAGAAACGAAACAAAACAAATCACTAAAACCAGAGAACTTGCAAAAAATTGCTGGGTTAAGTAGAAAAGAAAATAATTTTTGATGGTAAAAATGCCAAATTTCCAGGAATTTTTTTGTGGTTGTTTAGATGGAAAACATTCCCAGGATTTAGGCAATCCAGGGATCCTGAGTGCTTCCCACACCCATGGAGCTGGAAAAGATACAGAAGTGGGATGGAGCAGGATCCCACTGCGACCATTCCCAAACCTGTTCCTGATCCCATTCCCCATCCCATTCCCGATCCCATTCCTGATCCCATTCCAGATCCCATTCCTGATCCCATTCCTGATCCCATTCCTGCCTCCTGGAGGCTGCATCTCCTCCTGGAAAAGAACCAAGAACCCGACAAGAAACAAAACAAAATAAATCACTAAAACCAGAGAACTTGCAAAAAATCGTTGGGTTAAGTAGAAAAGAAAAGAATTTTTGATGGTAAAAATGCCAAATTTCCAGGAATTTTTTGTGGTTGCTTAGATGGAAAACATTCCCAGGATTTAGGCAATCCAGGGATCCTGAGTTCTTCCCACACCCACGGAGCTGGAAAAGCTACAAAAAGCGGGATGGAGCAGGATCGCGATCCCATTCCTGATTCCATTCTCCATCCCATTCCCGATCCCATTCCCGACCCCATTCCCGGCCCCATTCCCGGCCCCATTCCCGGCCCCATTCCCGACCCCCATTCCCGGCCCCATTCCCGACCCCATTCCCAATCCCATTCCCGGCCCCATTCCCAATCCCATTCCTGGCCCCATTCCCGGCCCCATTCCCCGGCCCCATTCCCGGCCCCATTCCCAATCCCATTCCCGGCCCCATTCCCGGCCCCATTCCCGACCCCATTCCAGGCTCCATTCCCGACCCCATTCCCGGTCCCATTCCCAATCCCATTCCCGGCCCCATTCCCAGCCCCATTCCCAATCCCATTCCCAGCCCCATTCCCAGCCCCATTCCCGACCCCATTCCCGGCCCCATTCCCGACCCCATTCCCAATCCCATTCCCGGCCCCATTCCCAATCCCATTCCTGGCCCCATTCCCGACCCCATTCCCAACCCCATTCCCGACCCCATTCCCAATCCCATTCCCCGGCCCCATTCCCGACCCCATTCCCGACCCCATTCCCAATCCCATTCCCGACCCCATTCCCGGCCCCATTCCCGGCCCCATTCCCGATCCCATTCCTGATTCCATTCCCAGCCCCATTCCCAGCCCCATTCCCATCCCCATTCCCCAGCCCCATTCCCGGCCCCATTCCCGATCCCATTCCCGATCCCATTCCCGACCCCATTCCCGGCCCCATTCCCGGCCCCCATTCCCGGCCCCATTCCCGCTGCCACCTGGATGCCGCATCTCCTCCTGGGCGCGGATGTCGGCGGGGTGGAGGCAGCTGGGGTTCCTCCAGGCCCAGTCGGCCAGCGCCGAGATGTTGTTGATCTGCGCCTGGATGTCGTAGAGCAGCGTGGCCTGGATGTGCTGCAGCGTGCTGGATTCCCGGGAATGCTGCTCCAGGTCCTGCAGCCTCTGGAGCAGGCTCTGGTTCCACCCCGCCGCCTCCTCCTGCTGCCGGAGCGGGGGGGAAAAATGGGAAAAAACGGGATTGGGAATGATGGCGAGGTCGTGGGGTTGGTGGGTCAAAGATCCCAAGGGTCGGGGTTGGGATTCTCATGGTTGGGGCTGGAATTCTCATGGTTGGATTGGAATTCTCATGGTTCCCACCCAGATTGATATTCCCAGGATCCTGGGATTGATATTCCCTATCAATCCCAGGATTGATATTCCCAGATTTCCAACCTGCTCTTCCCAGGGCAGGGAAGAGCAGGTTGGAAATCTGGGAATGCTTTCCAAACACTTTTGCGTCGGGATATTCCAGCTCATCCCACCATCCCAGGGTGCTCCAACCTTTCCTTGGACACTCCCAAGGATCCAAGGATCCAGGGGCAGCCACAGCTTCTCTGGGAATTATCCCTGGAACGCTCCTGATCCAAATTCCTGCTAAATTCCAGGAGCCAGAAGTGCCCATGGAATAAATATTATGGACAGTTTTACTCGGGATCTCCAGGGCTTTGGGAATGGGATGGATCTGCAACACTTAAAAAGGTGGTGGAGATTCCATGGATAAAACTCAAGGTTTTGGGATTGATTTTGAGGAAATTATCCCTGGAACACTCCTGATCCAAATTCTGACCCTACCAAGTTCTAGGAGCTGGAAGAACCAATGGAAAAAAATTCCATGGACACTTTTACTTGGGATTTTCAGGGCTTTGGGAATGGGATGGAGCCACAGCTCCTTGCTAAGAAGGATCAAAGGTATGGGTGAAATTCAAGGATTTGGGGTTGATTTTGAGGAAATTATCCCTGGAATGCTCCTGATCCACCCATGGGGGCCACATTCATGTGGGATCTCCAGGACCTTGGGAATGGGATGGAGCCACAGCTCCTGCTAAGAAGGATCAAAGGTGGAGATTCCATGGATAAAACTCAAAGATTTGGGATTGATTTTGAGGAAATTATCCCTGGAATGCTCCTGACCCCAGTTCCAACCCTGCCAAATTCCAGGAGCTGGAAGCACCAATGGAAAAAATTTCATGAACATTTTTACTTGGGATCTCCAGGGCTTTGGGAATGGAATGGATCTGCAACCCTTGAAAAGTTGGAGGAGATTCCACGGGACAAAACTCAAGGATTTGGAGTTTGGGTTGTTGTTGGGGAAATTATCCCTGGAATGCTCCTGATCCACCCATGGGGGCCACATTCATGTGGGATCTCCAGGGCTTTGGGAATGGGATCGACCCACAGCCCTTCCAAAGCTGGAGGAGATTCCATGGATAAAACTCAAGGATTTGGGATTTATTTGGAGGCAATTAACTCCAGAATCCAAGTTCCAACCCTGCCAAATTCTGGGAGCTGGAAGCACCAATGGAAAAAATTCCATGGACACTTTCGCTTGGGATTTTCAGGGCTTTGGGAATGGGATGGAGCCACAGCTCCTTGCTAAGAAGGACCAAAGGATTTGGGGTTGATGTTGGGGAAATTATCCCTGGAACGCTCCTGATCCAAATTCTGACCCTACCAAGTTCTAGGAACTGGAAGCACCAATGGAAAAAATCCCATGGACACTTTTCCTTGGGATCTCCAGGGCTTTGGGAATGGGATGGACCCACAGCCCTCGCTAAGAAGGACCAAAGGATTTGGGGTTGATGTTGGGGAAATTATCCCTGGAACGCTCCTGATCCAAATTCCTGCTAAATTCCAGGAGCCAGAAGTGCCCATGGAATAAATCTTATGGAGAGTTTTACTTGGGATCTCCAGGGCTTTGGAAATGGGATGGATCTGCAACCCTTAAAAAGGTAGAGGAGATTCCATGGATAAAACTCAAAGATTTGGGATTGATTTTGAGGAAATTATCCCTGGAATGCTCCTGATCCGAATTCTGACCCTACCAAGTTCTAGGAACTGGAAGCACCAATGGAAACAATTCCATGGACACTTTTGCTTGGGATCTCCAGGGCTTTGGGAATGGGATGGACCCACAGCCCTTGATAAGAAGGATCCCAGAGGGGGATTCCATGGATAAAAGTCAAAGATTTGGGGTTGATTTTGAGGAAATTATCCCTGGAATGTTCCTGATCCCAGTTCCGACCCTGCCAAATTCCAGGAGCTGGAAGCACCAATGAAAAAAATTCCATGAACACTTTTCCTTGGGATCTCCAGGGCTTTGGGAATGGGATGGATCTGCAACCCTTGAAAAGTTGGAGGAGATTCCACGGACAAAACTCAAGGATTTGGGATTGGTTTTGAGGCTATTAACCCTGGAATCCAAGCTCCAACCCTGCCGAATTCTGGGAGCCAGAAGCGCCCATTGAATAAACCCCACATGTACTTGGATCTCCAGGGCTTTGGGAATGGGATCGACCCACAGCCCTTCCAAAGCTGGAGGAGATTCCATGGATAAAACTCAAAGATTTGGGATTGATTTGGAGGCAATTAACTCCAGAATCCAAGTTCCAACCCTGCCAAAACTCCAGGAGCCGGAACCACCCAGGTAAATAAAACACCAGCACGGTCACCACCCTCACCTGTATCTCCAGGGCTTTGGGAATGGGATGGAGCCACAACTCCTGCTAAGAAGGATCAAAGGTGGAGATTCCATGGATAAAACTCAAGGATTTGGGAGAGATTTTGAGGAAATTAACCCTGAAATCCAAGTTCCAACCCTGCCAAATTCCAGGAGCTGGAAGCACCAATGGAAAAAATTCCATGGACCCTTTTCCTTGGGATCTCCAGGGCTTTGGGAATGGGATGGAGCCACATCTCTTGCTAAGAAGGACCAAAGGATTTGGGGTTGATGTTGGGGAAATTATCCCTGGAATGCTCCTGATCCAAATTCCTGCTAAATTCCAGGAGCCAGAAGTTCCCATGGAATAAATATTATGGACAGTTTTACTTGGGATCTCCAGGGCTTTGGGAATGGATGGATCCGCAGACCTCCCAAAGCTGGAGGAGATTCCATGGATAAAACTCAAAGATTTGGGATTGGTTTTTGAGGAAATTATCCCTGGAACGCTCCTGATCCAAATTCTGACCCTACCAAGTTCTAGGAGCTGGAAGAACCAGTGGAAAAAATCCCATGGACACTTTTCCTTGGGATCTCCAGGGCTTTGGGAATGGGATGGACCCACAGCTCCTACTAAGAAGGATCAAAGGAGGGGATTCAATGGATAAAACTCAAAGATTTGGGACTGATTTTGAGGAAATTAACCCTGAAATCCAAGTTCCAACCCTGCCAAATTCCAGGAGCTGGAAGCACCAATGGAAAAAAAATTCCATGGACACTTTTACTTGGGACCTCCAGGGCTTTGGGAATGGGATGGAGCCACATCTCTTGCTAAGAAGGACCAAAGGATTTGGGATTGATTTGGAGGCAATTAACTCCAGAATCCAAGTTCCAACCCTGCCAGAACTCCGTGAGCCGGAATCCCCTGCGTCAACAAAGCGCCGGTGGCGGTCACCACCCTCACCTGTATCTCCAGGGCCTTGAGGCGGTGCCGGTGGTTGCGCAGCTCCTCCTGGAGCTCGGAGATGAGCTCCCGCAGCTCCAGGATCTGCTGCTTGCGCTCCTCGTTCTCGTGGAGCCAGTAGGAGACCTCGTCGGTGCAGCGGAACAGGTCCGGGCAGCGCTGCTCGTCGCCCTGCGGCAGCGTGGCCACGATGCGGCAGCGCCCGTCCGGCAGCACCTGGTTGCTGTACTCGCCGCACCGGATCAGCCCCGGCGATCCCCGGGGATCCTCGTGCTCCCGGTAGCCGGCGGGAAGGGATCTCCCCAGGGATTGGCGGATCAGGGCGGCCACGAGGAGGAGGAGGGAGAGCGAGGCGGCTTTTCCCGGTTGGAATTCCATTGGGCGGCTCCGAGACGGCTCTGCAGTTCCTGGGAAATTTGGGTTTGCTTCCAACAGTCCTTGGAAAATCCGGATTTATTTCCCAAAATCCCGGGAAATTCACATTTATTTCCCACAATCCCAGAAAAATTC
>JBBFKN010000171.1:0-111481 GCA_039654755.1 Calcarius lapponicus
GGGGGTTTTACCCCAAATCCCAGGGTTTTCCCCCAAATCCCGAGGGTTTTGAGGCTTTTCCAGGTGTTTATTACCCCAAATCACGGGGTTTTTGAGGCTTTTTCCAGGTTGTTTTACCCCAAATCCCGGGGGTTTTCCCCCAAATCTCGAGGGTTTTGAGGCTTTTCCAGGTGTTTTCCCCCCCCAAATCCCCATGGTTTTGAGGCTTTTCCAGGTGGTTTTACCCCGAATCCCGGGGTTTTTGAGGCTTTTCCATGTGTTTTACCCCGAGTTCCCGGGGTTTTTGAGGCTATTTTCAGGTGTTTTTTACCCCCAAATCCCGGGGTTTTCCCCCCAAATCCCGGGGGTTTTTGTGAGGCTTTTCCAGGGTTTTCCCCCAAATCCCAGGTTTTTTGAGGCTTTTCCAGGTGTTTTCCCCCAAATCCCGGGGTTTTTGAGGCTTTTCCAGGTGTTTTATCCCCACCCCAGGTTCGGGCTCTCACCTCCGAGAGCTCCTCCCGGCGCAGTTTTGGCCTCGAGCTCGCTGAGCTGCAGCTGCACCTCGGCCTGCAGGAAGCCGTGGATGAGGCTCAGCTTCTCCTGGACGCTCTCCTGGGGGACATTGGGGACACCATGGGGACACTGGGGACACCGTGGGGACATTGGGGACACCATGGGGACATTGGGGATGGAGGGGACACATGTGGGGGACATGGGGAGCAGGAAGCTGTGGATGAGGCTCAGCTTCTCCTGGACGCTCTCCTTGGGGACATTGGGGACACCAGGGGGGACACTGTGGGACACCGTGGGGACACTGGGGGACATGGCAGGGGACATTGGGGACACCGTGGGGACATTGGGGATGGAGGGGACACGGGTGGGGACATTGGGGAGCAGGAAGCCGTGGATGAGGCTCAGCTTCAAATGGACGCTCTCCTGGGGGACATTGGGGACAGGGTGGGGGACACTGGGGACACCGTGGGGACACTGGGGACACCATGGGGACATTGGGACATGGCAGGGACATTGGGGACACCGTGGGGACACTGGGGATGGAGGGGACACGGTGGGGACATTGCGAGCAGGAAGCCGTGGATGAGGCTCAGCTTCTCCTGGACGCTCTCCTGGGGACATTGGGGGACACTGGGGACACCATGGGGACATTGGGGACATGGCAGGGACACTGGGGACATGGCAGGGGACACGGTGGGGGACATGGGGAGCAGGAAGCCGTGGATGAGGCTCAGCTTCTCCTGGACGCTCTCCCTGGGGACATTGGGGACACCAGGTGGGACATTGGGGACATGGCAGGGACATTGGGGGGACACCGTGGGGGACACCGTGGAGACATTGGGGACACAGCAGGGACACTGGGGATGGAGGGGGACAGTGTGGGGGACACAGGGGACAGAGGACTGAGGGGACAACGTGGGGACATTGTGGGGCAACAGAAGAACTTCCCGTGGGGACAGGGTGGGGCACAGAGGGGACACTTTGGGGGACACAGAAGGGACATTTCCCATGGGGACTCAGGGACAGCCCAGGATGACACTGGGGGACATCCAGGACACAGGGACAGCCCAGGTGACACTGGGGACACTCCCCAGGTGACACTGGGGGACATTCAGGACACAGGGACAGCCCAGGTGACACTGGGGACACTCCCCAGGTGACACTGGGGACATCAGGACTCACCTTCTCTCCCAGGTTCTTCCTCATCCCCGCTCCAAGTCCTGCAGCCTGGGGGGGACAGATGGGGACACAGCCGGGGTCACCGGGGTGGGGACACCAGGGGGGAGGGGACAAAGGACACCCTGGGGTGGGGGACACCAGGGGAGGGGACAAAGGGGACACCCTGGTGTGGGGACACCGAGGGAGGGGACAAAGGGGACACCCTGGGGTGGGGACACCAGGGGTGGGGACAAAGGGACACCCTGGGGTGGGGACACCAGGGGAGGGGGACAAAGGGACACCCCTGGGGGTGGGGACACCAGGGGACAAAGGGGATTGGGGACAGGATGCCCAGACTGGGCTCAGAAACTTTGGGATTGGGGTCAGGACCCCAGGAATGGAGTCAGGACCCCCAGATTGGGGTGAGAAACTTTGGGATTGGGGTCAGGACCCCAGAATTGGGGGTCAGGACCCCCAGAATTGGGGTCAGAACCCCCAGGATTGGGGTCAGAACCCCGGGATTGGGGACAGAACCCCCAGAATTGGGGGACAGAACCCCGGGATTGGGGACAGAACCCCGGGACTGGGGTCAGGAACCCCCAGATTTTGGGTCAGAACCCCCAGATTGGGGACAGGACCCCCAGATTGGGGACAGGACCCCCAGATTGGGGGACAGGACCCCCAGAATTTGGGTCAGAACCCCGGGATTGGGGTCAGAACCCCCAGAATTTGGGGTCAGAACCCCGGGGATTGGGGTCAGAACCGCCAGTTTGGGTCAGAAACCCCCAGATTTGGGTCAGAACCCCCAGAATTGGGGTCAGAACCCCAGATTTGGGTCAGAATCCCGGGGATTGGGGGTCAGAAACCCCCAAATTGGGGACAGAACCCCGGGATTGGGGTCCAGAAACCCCCAGAATTGGGACAGAACCCCGGATTGGGGACAGAACCCCGAGGGACTGGGGTACAGAACCCCCAGAATTTTGGGTCAGAACCCCCAGAATTGGGGACAGGAACCCCGGGGGATTGGGGACAGAATCCCGGGGAGACTGGGCGTCAGGACCCCCAGATTTGGGTCAGAACCCCAGATTTGGGTCAGAACCCCGGGGATTGGGATCAGAACCCCAGGATTTGGTTCAGAACCCCAGAATTGGGGACAGAACCCCAGGATTTGGGTCAGAACCCCCAGATTTGGGTCAGAACCCCAGGATTTGGGTCAGAACCCCAGAATTGGGGACAGAACCCCAGAATTGGGGGTCAGGACAGGGGTCAGGACCCAGGTCAGGACCCCTCCGGTGCCCTCTGGGGTGGCTCCTGTCCCCAGGCCACCACCCGTCCCCGTGTCCCCATCCTGTCACCGCTCCATTCCCATTTTCCCTTTTCCTGCAGGATCGGGGTTTTGCTGGGTGTGCTCTGAGGGATTTTGGGGGGGCTCTGGGGGGGATTTAGAGGGGGTCCCCTGGGTTTGGGTGGCTCTGGGGGGACTTTGGGCTTGGCTTTGGAGGGTTTTGGGGGGTGCTCTGGGGGGATTTTTGGGGATCCCCTGGGTTTGGGTGGCTCTGAGGATTTTGGGGTGCTCTGGGGGGGTTTTTGGGTGCTCTGGGGTTTTTTTGGGGTGCTCTGGGGGGTTTGGGTTTGGGGTGCTCTGGGGGGGATTTTGAGGGGCTCTGGGGGGGGTTTTGGTGGTGCTCTGGGGGGGATTTTGGGGGGGCTCTGGGGGATTTAGGGGGGAGGGGGGTCCCCCGGGTTTGGGTGGCTCTGGGGGCACTTTGGGCGGCTCTTGGAGGGTTTTGGGGGGGTGCTCTGGGGGGCTTTTGGGGTGCTCTGGGGGGTGGGTGGTTTTGGGGTGCTCTGGGGTTTTTTTGGGGGTGCTCTGGGGGGGTTTGGGTTTGGGGGGTCCCCTGGGTTTGGGGTGGCTCTGGGGTTTTTTTTGGGGTGCTCTGGGGGGTTTTGGAGGGCTCTGGGGGATTTGGGGGGGGCTCTGGGAGGTTTTTGGGGGGCTCTGGGGGGGATTTTGGGAATCCCCTGGGTTTGGGTGGCTCTGAGGGGTTTTGGGTGCTCTGGGGGGGTTTTGGGGGTGCTCTGGGGGGATTTTGGGCGGCCTTTTGGAGGGATTTGGGGGGGTTGCTCTGGGGGGGGGATTTTGGGGGGCTCTGGGGGGATTTTGGGGGGATCTCCCTGGGTTTTGGGTGGCTCTGAGGGATTTTGGGGGTTGCCCTAGGGGGGTTTTGGGGGGCTCTGGGGGTTGTTTTGGGGTGCTCTGGGGGGGTTTTGGGGTGCTCTGGGGGGGATTTTGAGGGGCTCTGGGGGGGTTTTGGGGTGCTCTGGGTTTTTTTGGGGGGCTCTGGGGGCTTCTTGGGGGTTCCCCGGGTTTTGGGTGGCTCTGAGGGATTTTGGGGGTGCTCTGGGGGGGTTTTGGGGTGCTCTGGGGGATTTTGGGTGGCTCTGAGGGATTTTGGGGGCTCTAGGGGGGTTTTGGAGTGCTCTGGGTTTTTTTTTGGGGTGCTCTGGGGGGGTTTTTGGGGTGCTCTGGGGGGGTTTTGGGGGGCTCTGGGGGTATTTTGGGGTGCTCTGGGTTGTTTTGGGGGTTGCTCTGGGGGGGTTTTTGGGGGTCCCCCGGGTTTGGGTGGCTCTGGGGGATTTTGGGGTGCTCTGGGGTTGTTTTGGGGTGCTCTGGGGGGGTTTTTGGGGGTCCCCCGGGTTTGGGTGGCTCTGGGGGGTTTTTGGTGTGCTCTGGGGGGGGTTTTGGGGTGCTCTGGGGGGTTTTGGGAGTGCTCTGGGGGGGGTTTTGGGGTGCTCTGGGGGGGGGGGGTTTGGGGTGCTCTGGGGGTTTTGGGGTGCTCTGGGGGGTTTTGGGGTGCGCTGGGGTTTTTTTTGGGGTGCTCTGGGGGATTTGGGGGGTTCCCCGGGTTTGGGGTGCTCCTGGGGGGTTTTTGGGGGTGCTCTGGGGTTGTTTTGGGGTGCTCCTGGGGGGTTTTGGGGGTCCCCCGGGTTTGGGGACAGCGCGGGCGCTGCGCCGGAAGCGGGGGAGGGGTTTGGGGCCCCCCCTTCCCTGCCCGGGCTGGGGGGCACAGGAGGGGATCTGGGGGGGACAATTCCCACCGGGATCACCCCAAAATCTGCCCCCGAGCAGGGGACACGGGGAGGGGGACAAAGCCACGTGGGCACCCCAAAAACTGGGGCAGGGTCCCCAAAATATGGGAGGGGTCACGGCAGGGGGGGGGGGGCAGGGCACTTTTGGGGGGGTCAGGGTTATTTTGGGGGGGTCAGGGCAGTTCTGAATGGAGCCAGGTAATTATGAAGAGCCAGGGTAATTTTGAGGGGGGTCCAGGAGCATCAGGGTAATTTTGGGGGTTTGAGGGGGGGGGGTCAGGGTAATTTTTGGGGGTATCAGGGTAATTTTGGGGGGGGGGTCCAGGAGTATCAGGGTAATTTTGGGGGGGTCTGTCAGTGCAGGATGATGCTGACAGCCTGGTCCTGGGGGGTCAGGGTGGTGTTGGGGTGGTCAGTGACAAGCGGGGGGGGGTTAATGCCAGGGCTGGTGGCCCTCAGCCCATCCTGGGGGTCTCAGCCCATCCCGGGGGTCTCAGCCCATCCTGGTGGCCGCCTCAGCCCATCCTGGGGGTCTCAGCCCATCCTGGGGGTCCTCAGCCCATCCTGGGGTCTCAGCCCATCCCGGGGGTCTCAGCCCATCCCGGGGGGTGACATTGCCAAGGCTGAGGGGTCTCAGCCCATCCTGTGGCCTCAGCCCTGCCTGGGTGGGCTGTGGGAGCGAGCCCACCCTGAGGGGCTCTGAGGGGCTCTGAAGGGTCATGAGGGGCTCTGAAGGTTCATGAGGGGTTGTGAGAGGTGTGAGAGCTGTTGAGGGCTGTGAGGGGCCATGAGAGCTGTGAGGGGGCTCTGAAGGCTCTGAGGGGCTCTGAAGGTTCATGAGGGGTTGTGAGAGGTGTGAGAGCTGAGGGGCTCTGAGAGCTGTGAGGGCTCTGAGGGCTCTGAGGGGCCATGAGAGCTGTGAGGGGCTCGGAAGGCTCTGAGGGGCTGTGAAGGGTCATGAGGGACTCTGAGAGGCTCTGAAGGGGAATGAGAGAGCTGAAGGCAGTGAGGGGCTCTGAGAGCTGTGAGGGGCTCCGAGGGGCCCTGAGGGGCTCCGAGAGCTGTGAGGGGCTCAGAGCTCTGAAGGCTGTGAGAGGCTTTGAAAGCTGTGAAAGCTCTGAAAGCTGTGAGGGGCTCTGAAAGCTCTGGAAGCTGTGAGGGGCTCTGAGAGCTGTGAGAGGCTCTGAAGGCTGTGAGAGGCTCTGGAAGCTCTGGAAGCTGTGAGAGGCTCTGGAAGCTGTGAGGGGCTCTGAAAGCTGTGAGAGGCTCTGAAAGCTCTGGAAGCTCTGAGGGGCTCTGAGAGCTGCGAGGGGCTCTGAAGGCTGTGAGGGGCTCTAAGAGTTGTGAGCTCTGTGAGAGGCTCAGAAGGCTGTAAGGGACTCTAAGGGACTCTAAGGGCTGCGAAGGGTCATGAGGGGCTTTGAAGGGCCCTGAGGTCTATGAGAGGGGGGGGGCCCCACTCCCGTCTCGCCCCCGTCTCCCGGCCGGGACTCACCGTCGGCGCAGCTCGGCGGGCAGCGGGGCCGGCGGCAGCGGCGCGGCGCGGGCCGGCATCGGGAGCGGCTCGGCGGGGGCCGGGCGGGGGGGCGCGGGGCGGGCTCGGGGCCCGGGTCCGGGCCGGGATCGGGGCCGCGCTCGGGGCCCGGCTCGGCGGGACCGGGAGCGGCTTCGCGCGGAAACGAGCGGCGGGAGCGGGGCGGCGCCGACCACCGCGCGGGGGGAGCCGGCGCGCACCATGCTGCCGCCGCGGGGGGGGGACAGCGCGGCGCCAGGCGGTGTCTGCCGGGCCGGGGGGGACCGCGAGGGGATCGGGGGACACCGGAGGGGACCGGAGGGGTCGGGGGCGGTACCGGGAGCGGCGGAGGGGGGGGAACGGGGAGGCCTCAGGGGGGGAACGGAGCGGTGAGGGGGGAGCGGGAGGTACCACTGAGGAGAGATGGGGGGAGGCGGGAGATACCACTAGGGTAGGTGGGAGGTACCACTGAGGGAAACTGGGGAAGGCGGGAGGGAGCGGGACATACCATTAAGTGGAGACTGGGGGGGGAGGCGAGCGGTACCACTGTGAGCGCGGGGGGTGTGTGGGCCATACCACTGTAAAGCAGCGTAAGGGGGAAAACACCAAAGTGGGTTGTACCACTGAGAGGAGGGGGGAGAACATTCTCACAGGGCTGTACCATTGTAGAGATGCGGGGGTCCCCAAGGCCACCCCATTGTCACCCCGGGGTGTCCCCAATGTCACCACAGAGCCCTCGTGTCCCAAGTGTCCTTTATTGTCCCCGTGGGGACACAAACTCCCCCCCCCCCCGGGTATGGCCACGGCCCCGTTTTGGGGTGAAAAGGGAAAATTTTGGGGTCCCAGAGCTGCTCTGGTCGCCCCAAGGACAAGGCCAAGGTCCTGAAGTGTCCCCAAAATTGGATTTGGGGGTGCCAAGGTTCCAAACTCACCCCCAAAAAATGAACGGGGGGTCCCAAAAAACAGATCTGGGGAGTCCCAAAATGTCCCAAAAAAAGGATTTGGGGACCCCAAAGTCCCAACCCTCCCCCTCAAAATCCATCCTGGGCATCCCAAATTTGGGGTCCTGGGCAGGTAAAAGCAGAAAATAAAATAAAATAAAATAAATAAATAAAAATCTGGAGTTTTTTGGGGTGTCCCCCCTCGGTGTCCCCTCAGTTCACCAGGAGAGCGTTGTCCTGCGCGGGGGCCCTGTGGGGACACAAATTTGGGGGGTTTTAGGGGATTTTGGGGATTTTTGGGGGGCAGGAGCCCAGGGAAACCCCCCCAGATCCCAAAAACCCCAGGAGGGGAGGGGGGACCCCCAAAAACCGGGGCTGGATTTTGGGGGCATTTGGGGTCATTTTGGGGCTGGATTTTAGGGTCCTTTTGGGGTCATTTAGGGGCCAAATTTTGGGGTCTTTTGAGATCATTTGGGGCTGGATTTTGGGGTCATTTTGCAGTCACTTTGGGGCCAAATTTTGGGGTCATTTTGGGTCATTTTAGGGCTGGATTTCGGGGTCATTTGGGGCTGGATTTTGGGATAATTTGGGATTCCCCCCCAGGTGACACTGAGCCCAAATAAGCCAGGACCCCCCCGCCCTTGGGGTGACCCCAAAACCCCCAAAATGTCCCAAAAATCCCCCAAAATGTTCCAAAACCCCCCAAATCCCCCCAAAAAAATCCCTAAAATGCCCTAAAATCCCCCAAAATGTCAAATCCCCCAAACGCCCCCCCAAAATCTTCCCCAAAACCCCCAAAAATCCCCTAAAACATCCCAAAATCCCCAACCCCTCCCAAAACCGTCCCAAAATCCCCCAAAAAGTCCCAAAATCTCCCCAAATCCTCCCCCCATCCCTCCCCAAAATGTCCCCAAATCCCCTCAAACCTCCCCTAAAACGTCCCAAAACCCCCCAAACACCCCCCAAAAAATCCCCCAAAATCCCCCCAAAACCATCCCAAAATCTCCCAAAAATCCCCCAAAATCCCCCCAAAAGCCCCCCAGACCGGGGGCAGCAGCAGAGGCCGGGGCAGGAGGCGGAGCCGGAGCTCTCCCGGCGGAACTTTCCGGAACCGGGGCTGTCCCGGCACTGAGCGATGAAGGCCTGGAGCTCGGACACGGCCAGGGCGTCACCCTCCGACTGGTTCTGGGGACAGGAGGGGACATGGGACAGGTGAGGGACAGGTGAGGGGACATGGGGACAGGAGCTCCGACACGGCCAGGGCGTCACCCTCGGACTGGTTCTGGGGACATGAGGGGACAGGTGAGGGACACCAAGGACATGGGGACATGGGACAGGTCAGGGGACATGGGGACAGGTGAGGGGACATGGGGACAGAGGACATGAGGACAGGAGCTCTGACACCGGGGTGTCACCCTCCGACTGGTTCTGGGAACACACAGGGGACAGGGGACACCAGACAGGTGAGGGGACATGGGGACAGGTGAGGGACACTGGGGTGTCACCCTCGGACTGGTTCCGGGGACACAGAGGGGACACCAGACAGGTGAGGGACAGGTGAGGGGACACTGGGGACATGGGGACAGGTCAGGGACAGGTGAGGGACAGGGCACAGGAGCTGGGACACTGGGGTGTCACCCTCGGACTGGCTCTGGGGACATGGGGACACCAGACAGGTGAGGGGACAGGGGACAGGAGAGATAACACACGCAGGTGATGTCACACACAGATAACACACAGAGATGACGTCACCCAGGTGACGTCACGCGCAGGTGAGCTCCCCACCCGCCCCGCTCACCTTGATGGTGTCGTAGGAGCCGGTGATGAGGTCACACACACAGATAACGCAGAGATAACTCACACAGGCGATGTCACACACAGATAATGCACACAGATGACGTCACACACAGATAACGCACACAGATGACGTCACACAGGTGATGTCACAGCCAGGTGAGCTCCCACCCGCCCCGCTCACCTTGATGGTGTCGTAGGAGCCGGTGATGAGGTCACACACACAGGTGATGTCACACACAGATAACGCACACACAGATGACGTCACACACACAGGTGACATCACAGCCAGGTGAGCTCCCACCTGTCCCCCTCACCTTGATGGTGTCGTAGGAGCCGGTGATGAGGTCACACACACAGGTGATGTCACACAGAGATAACGCACACAGGTGATGTCACACACAGAGATGACGTCACCCAGGTGATGTCACGCCCAGGTGAGCTCCCACCCGCCCTGCTCACCTTGATGGTGTCGTAGGAGCCGGTGATGAGGGCGATGAAGAGGCTGAGCACCATGTAGATGAAGAGGGCGCTGAAGGAGTACAGGTACACCTGGCTGAAGAGCCACACCAGGGCCCCGCTGGGCCGCAGTGCCGCGAAGGTGGCGAACATGTCGTCACCATTGACCAGCGAGAAGAGGCACTCGGACACCATGGACAGCGAGCGGAACTGGGGACAGACACCGGGGTGTCACCTGTGTCACCTGTGTGCCACCTGTGTGTCACACCTGTAACCTGTGTCACCTGTGTGTCAGCCCTGTCGTCACCATTGACCAGCGAGAAGGGGCACTCGGACACCATGGACAGCGAGCGGAACTGGGGACACACACCTGTGTCACACTTGTGTCACACCTGTGTCACCTGTGTCACACCTGTGTCACCTGTGTCACCCCCGTCGTCGCCATTGACCAGCGAGAAGAGGCACTCGGACAGCATGGACAGCGAGTGGAACTGGGGACACACACCTGGGTCACACCTGTGTGTCACCTGTGTGCCACCTGTGTCACCTGTGTGTCACCTGTGTCACCTGTGTGTCACCTGTGTCACCTGTGTGTCACCTGTAACCTGTCACCTGTGTCATCTGCATCACCTGCGCATCACCCACATTTCATCCATGGATTTGGGAAGGAACCCAACCCCAAAACTGGAATTTGAGAACGCCCCGACCCCAAACCCCAGAATTTGGGAACACCCCGACCCCAAAACCAGGGTTTTGGAAGGAACCCAACCTCAAAACCAGAATTTGGGAATCCCCCAACCCCAACCCCAAAATCTGGGAATCTCCCGACCCCAAACCTGAAATTTGGGATTCCCCTGACCCCAAAACCCAAAATCTGGGAATCTCCCAACCTAAAACAAAGGATTTGGGAATCCCCCAACCCCAAATCTGAAATTTGGGAATCTCCCGACCCCAAACCCCAAAATTTGGGAATCTCTTGACCCCAAACCTGAAATTTTGGAATTCCTCAACCCCAAAACCAGGGTTTGAGAACATCCCAATCCCAAAGCTGAAATTTGGGAATCCTCCAACCCCAAACCCAAAATTTGGGAATCCCCCAACCCCAAAACCAGGATTTGAGAACATCCCAACCCCAAATCCAAAATCTGGGAATCTCCCGACCCCCAAACCCAAAATTTGGGAATCTCTCAACCCCAAAATTTGGGAATCTCCCGACCCCAAAACCAAAATTTGGGAATCTCTCAACCCCAAAATTTGGGAATCTCCCGACCCCAAAACCAAAATTCGGGAATCTCTCAACCCCACGTTCGAAATCTGGGAAGGAACCCAACCCCAAAACCAGGATTTGAGAACATCCCAACATCCCTGAAAAAGAAATTTGGGAATCTCCCGGCCCCAACCCCAAAATTTGGGAATCCCCTGAAATTTGGGGCCCCCCGGACCCACCTTGACGTGGTGCGGGCCCAGCACGATCCAGCCGCAGAAGCAATAGCCCAGGTAAATCACGGCCACGCAGCAGCAGAAGCGCATCACGTTGGGCAGCGCCACGCGCAGCGTCACGATCAGGATCTGGGGCGAAAAACGGCAAAATCGGGAAAAACGGGAATTGTCCACAAGCGGGGCGGGAAAAACAGGGGTTTGGGTGGGAAAATGGGGGTTTGGGGTGGGAAAATGGGATTATCCACATGTGAGCATCACATCGGGAGCACCACGCGCAGTGTCACGATCAGGATCTGGGGCGAAAAACGGCAAAATCGGGAAAAACGGGAATTGTCCACAAGCGGGGCGGGAAAAACAGGGGTTTGGGTGGGAAAATGGGGGTTTGGGGTGGGAAAATGGGGGTTTGGGACGGGAAAATGGGATTATCCACATGTGAGGAGAGCATCATGTTGGGGACGCCAAGAACAGTGACAGGATCAGGATCTGGGGCGAAAAACGGCAAAATCGGGAAAAACGGGAATTGTCCACCAGCGGGGTGGGGAAAACGGGGGTCTGGGTGGGAAAATGGGGATTTGGGGTGGGAAAATGGGGATTTGGGACAGAAAATGGGGATTTGGGACAGAAAATGGGATTATCCACATGTGAGCATCACGTCGGGAGCGCCACGCGCAGCGTCACGATCGGGATCTGGGGCGAAAAATGGGGAAAACGGGAAAAACGGGAAAAGCGGGAAAAGCGGGAAAAACGGGAGTTTTCCATGCGTGGGGTGGGAAAAACGGGGATTGTCCCCAACCCGAGTGTGACAAGGAGGATCTGGGGCAGGAAAATGGGATTTAACCCTGGCACTGTCCCCTGTCCCCCGTCCCCAGGTGATGTCACCATCCCCAGGTGGCACAGGTGGCACAGGTGATGTCCCCTGTCCCTGTCACCGTCCCCAGGTGGCACAGGTGGCACAGGTGGCACTCACGTTGTACTTCTGGAAGAAGGTCAGGTACCGGATGACCCCGACCCCGTGATGTCCCTGTCCCTGTCACCGTCCCCTGTCCCCAGGTGATGTCCCCTGTCCCTGTCACCGTCCCCAGGTGGCACAGGTGGCACAGGTGGCACAGGGGGCACTCACGTTGTACTTCTGGAAGAAGGTCAGGTACCGGATGACGCCGACCCACACGAGCAGCGTCGATGTCCCCAGCAGGATGCTGCACACGTCGTAGCCCGAGAAGTTCTGCGGGGACACGGGGACAGTGCCACCACCGTGTCCCCAGGCCATTGGGGTGGTGACAATGTGCCCTCCCATTGTCACGAGGCTGGCAGTGTCCCGAGGGTGTGGCAGTGTCCCTGGAGAATGACAATGTCCCCAGGGTGGCAGTGTCCCCAGAGGGTGGCAGTGTCCCCAGTGTCCCCAGGAGGGGTGACCTTGGCCTCGATGCCGATCTTGGACAGTGTCTCCAGGGGGTGACAATGTCCCCATTGTCCCCAATGTCCCCGTTGTCCCCAGGGTGTGGCAGTGTCCCCATTGTCCCCATTGTCCCCAGTGTCCCCAGGGGTGACCTTGGCCTCGATGCCGATCTTGGGCAGTGTCCCCAGGGGTGACAATGTCCCCATTGTCCCCGGGGGTGGCAGTGTCCCCAGTGTCCCCAGGGTGTGGCAGTGTCCCCATTGTCCCCATTGTCCCCAGTGTCCCCAAGGTGTGGCAGTGTCCTCATTGTCCCCAATGTCCCCATTGTCCCCAATGTCCCCAGTGTCCCCAGGGGGGTGACCTTGGCCTCGATGCCGATCTTGAGCACGGTGCCCAGCACGGTCAGGAGGTCGCTGGTGACCAGCAGCAGGTACCAACCATTGAGGAACTCCAGGCGGTCCGAGAGGGACACGGTGACACCGCGGCGGCAGCGCAGGAACCGGCTGAACTCCTGAGGGGACAATGTCATTGCCACTGTTACTGTCACTGTCATTGTCATTGTCACTGTCACTGTCACAGGGACACGGTGACACCGTGGCGGCAGCGCAGGAACCGGCTGAACTCCTGAGGGGACACCAACAATGTCATTGTCATTGTCATTGTCACTGTCATTGTCACTGTCATTGTCATTGTCATTGTCACTGTCATTGTCACTGTCATTGTCACCTCACAGGGACACGGTGACACCGCGGCGGCAGCGCAGGAACCGGCTGAACTCCTGCGGGGACAATGTCACTGTCATTGTCATTGTCACTGTCACTGTCATTGTCACCTCACAGGTGAGGCAAAGTAAAAATCCCCCAAAATTCCCCCAAACCCCCCCAAATCTCCCCCCAAAATCCCATCGATCCCAAACCCCAAAATCCCCCCAAAATCCCCCAAGCCCCCTGAAATCTCCCCCCAAACCCCCCAAATCCCAAACCCCATCAATCCCAAACCCCCCAAATCCCAAACCCATCAATCCCATCAATCCCCTCCAAACCCCCCAAACCCCAAATTCCCCAAAATCCCCCGAATTCCCCCTGAATTCGCCCCGAATCCCCCCCGTTTCCCCGCACCCTCTGCAGGAGGAGCCCGCGGGCGATGGAGCGGGCGCAGAGCACCAGGGACAGTGAGCACACGGCCACCACCAGCACGTCGAACGCCAGGCGCCGCCAGCTGGCACCTGTGGGACACCAAAGTGTCACCTGAGGGGACACAACTGTCACCTGTGACACCAAATGTCACCTGTCACCTATGGGGACACCCCACTGCCACCTGTGGGACACCCCACTGTCACCTGTGACACCAAACTGTCACCTGTCACCTGTGGGACACCCACTGTCACCTGTGACACCCAATGTCACCTGTAACACCAAACTGTCACCTGAGGGGACACCAAACTGTCACCTGTGACACCCAATGTCACCTGTCACCTGTGGGACACCCACTATCACCTGTGGGACACCCCACTGTCGAACACCAGGCGCTGCCAGCTGGCACCTGAGGGGACACAACTGTCACCTGTGACACCCAATGTCACCTGTGGGACACCACGGTCACCTGTGGGGACACCCGTCACCTAAGGGGACACCCGGCTGTCACCGCCACCTCTCGGGCATGGGGGACACCTTGGGGACACCTTGGGGACACCTTGGGGACACCTTGGGGACAGGGGACACCCGGTGGTCACTGCCACCTCCTGGGGACAGGGGACACCGCGGGGATGGGGGACACCTTGGGGACAGGTACCCAGTGTCACCACTGCTGGGCATGGCGGGGTGGTGGCACTCCCAGGGTCACCCATTGTCACCCATTGTCACCCAGTGTCACCCAGTGTCACCCAGTGTCACCTCGGCTGGGCAGTGAGGGGTGGTGGCACTCCCAGGGACACCCCCACACCCATTGTCGCCCATTGTCACCCATTGTCACCCGGTGTCACCTCGGCCGGGCAGCGAGGGGTGGTGGCACTCCCAGGGACACCCACACAGTCCCGTGTCACCCATTGTCACCCGGTGTCACCCATTGTCACCCGCTGTCACCTCGGCCGGGCAGCGAGGGGTGGTGGCACTCCCGGATGGCCGCGTGGGTGTCCAGGCGGATCCGCACTCGCCCGCTGTGAGCGCTGTTGTCAAAGGTGACCTGGGGACACGCGGTGGCACTGTCACCATCGCTGTCACTGTCACTGTTATTGTCCCTGCACTGTCACTGCCACTGTCACTGTCATTGTCACCGTCATTGTCACTGTCACTGTTATTGTCACTGTCCCTGCACTGTCACTGTCACAGTCACCGTCATTGTCACTGTCGCTATTATTGTCACTGTCACTGTCATTGTCACTCTCATCATCATTGTCACTATTCTATCACTGTTCTGTCACTGTCACTGTCACCATCATTGTCACTGTCACCATCATTGTCACTGCCACTGTCATTGTCACTGTCACTGTTATTGTCACTGTGCTGTTGTTGTCACTATTGCTGTTATTGTCACTGTCACTGTCACTGTCACCGTCATTGTCGCTGTCCCTATTATTGTTGCTGTCACTGTCACCATCACTGTCATCGTCATTGTCACTGTCACTATCATTATCACTGCGCTGTTGCTGTCACTATTGCTGTTATTGTCACTGTCACTGTCATTGTCGCTGTCACTGTTATTGTCACTGATCTGTCGTTGTCATGGTCGCTGTCACTGTCACTGTCCTTGTCACTGTCATTGTCACTGTCAATGTCATTCTCACTGTCGTTGTCAATGTTGTTTTCATTTTCATTGTCACTGTCCTTGTCACTGACCATGTCACTGTCACTGTCACTGTTGTCACTGTCAGTGTCACCCTTACTGTCACCCTGTCACTGTTCTGTCATTGTCATGGTCCTCGTCACTGTCATTGTCACTGTCACTGTCACTGTCACTATCACTGTCATTGTCCCTGCATTGTCACTGTCATTGTCACTGTCACTGTCACTGTCAGTGTCATTATCACTGCCACCATCACTGTCACTGTCGTTGTCACTGTCACCATCAGTGTCACTTGTCACTGTGACACAGGCAGACACAAGAAGGACAAACAGGGGACACTTGGGGACATTCAGGGGACACTTCAGGATATTTGGGGACACTTGGGGGACACTTTGGGGTATTTGGGGACACCCAGGGACACTCAGGGGACACTTGGGGACACTTTAAGATATTTGGGGACACAGAGGGGACAACTGGGGACACTTTGGGATATTTGGGGACACTTGGGGACCCTCTGGGGTATTTGGGGACACTCAGGGGACATTTGGGGACACTTGGGGACACTTTGGGGACACTGACGGTGACACTGAAGGTGTAGCAGTCGGGGATCTCGTGGTTCAGCAGTGTTTGGATGTTGATGGCCTTGAGCTGGAACTCCACGGTGACGTTGATCAGCCTGAGGGGACAAAAAACACCCCCAAAACCCCAAAAAGGGGAAAATTCACCTCAAAAACACAAAAAAGGGGAAAATTTCATCTCAAAATCCCCCCAAAAAAATCAATGAAAAAGGGGAAATTCTGCCCCAAAATGCCCCCCCAAAAAAAAGAACAGGAAAGGGAACAAATCCACCCCCAAATCAACCCCAAAAATTCACCTCAAAAAGCCAAAAAAAGGGGAAAATTCCACCTCAAAAACACAAAACAAGGGAAAATTTCATCTCAAAATCCCCCCAAAAATCAATGAAAAAAGGAAAATTACACCTCAAAATGCCCAAAAACCAACGAGGAAACTTGGCCACAAAATCCCCCCCAAATAAAATCCTGGGAAAGGGAAAATTCCACCCCCAAATCCCAAAAAAACATGGGAAAGGGAAAATTGAGCCCTGAAATCCCAAAATTAACATGGGAAAGGGAAAATTCCACCCCCAAAATCCTAAAAAAAAAAAAACACAGGAAAGGGAAAATTCAGCCCCAAAATCCCCAAAAAATTCAGCCCCAAAATCCCCAAAAAACCACAGGAAAGGGAAAATTTCACCCCAAAACCCCACCCAGGGATGTGGGGAAAGGGACCCCAAACCCCACATTTGGGGATTTTGGGGATGGGAAAGGGCCCCGGGTGGGATTTGGGGGAATTTTGGGGTTTTTGGGGTTCACCTGTGGAACTGGAGGGTGAAGTTGCTGTCGGGGCCGTCCAGCGCTGGGGGCTGGGGGTCCCCGGGCTGCACCCCCAGGCACTCTGTGGGGTCGGGATTGGGGTCAGGGGGCGCCAAAAACCCCCGGGAATTCCCAAATCCTGGATCCCAAACGGGCCCCGGACCACTGGGGGGGCTCCGGGACCATCCGGAACCCCAAATCCCAAAATCCCAAAATCCCAACCCAACTCCAACCCCAACCCAAAAGCCAAACCCAACCCCAAACTCCAAATACCAAACCCCAAATCCAACCCCTAAACCCCAAATCCCAAATCCAAATCCAAATATCCAAACCCCAAATCTCAAACTCCAACCCCAACCCAAACCCCAACCCAAACCCCAAACCCAACTCCAAACCCCAAACCCAAAACCCCAACTCCCAATCCCCAAACCCAAAACTCCAAACCCCAAACCCAACTCCAAACCCCAAACCCCAAATCCTGCACCCCAAACCCCAAATCCTGCACCCCAAACCCCAAACCCAACTCCAAACCCCAAACCCAACTCCAAACCCCAAACCCAACTCCAAACCCCAAACCCAAAACCGAACTCCAAACCCCAAACCCCAAACCCCAAACCCCAAACCCCAAACCCCAAACCCCAAAACCCCAAACCCAAAACCCCAATCCCCAAACCCAAAACCCCAAACCCAAAACCCCAACTCCCAATCCCCAAACCCAACTCCAAACCCCAAACCCAACTCCAAACCCCAAACCCCAAATCCCTCCCCAGCCCCACAGCCCAGCCCAGCTGCACCGGTGACCACGCTGGGGTCGATGTCGAAGGTGTCGTTGCCGGGGTCGATGTCGCCCCTGCGGAAGAAGCGCTGGCACAGCCGGAGCCCGCGGCCACCGCCGGTGTCACCGTAGGCGTAACGGCCCAGGGTCTCGTTGGGGACAGCCAGGTACTGCGGGGACACAGGGATGGAGATGGCACCTCAGTGTCCCCAAACATCTCCATGGCCCCAGAACATCCCCATGATCCCAAAGATCCCCATGGCCCCAAAACATCTCTGTGTCCCCAAAACATCTCTGTGTCCCCAAAGCATCCCCGAATGTGGTGGCCCAAGGTCTCGCTGGGGACAGACAGGTACTGCGGGGACACGGACACTGGGATGGAGGTGGCACCTGGATGGCCCCAAACCCCAAAACATCTCCATGGCCATAGAACATCTCCACGGCCATAAAACATCTCCACAGCCCCAGAACATCTCTGCGTCACCAAAACATCTCTGTGTCCCCAAAACGTGGTGGCCCAGGGTCTCGTTGGGGACAGCCAGGTACCGCGGGGACACTGGGATGGAGGTGGCACCTGGATGGGCCCAAACATCTCCATGGCCCCAGAACATCCCCATGGCCCCAAAACATCTCTGTGTCCCCAAAATGTGGTGGCCCAGGGTCTCGTTGGGGACAGCCAGGTACTGCAGGGACACGGACACGGGGATGGAGGTGGCACCTGGATGGGCCCAAACATCTCCATGGCCCCAAACCACCACCGTGTCCTCAACTCCTCTGATGTCCCCAACCCCTCCTGATGTCCCCAGTGTCCCCGTGCCACCTGCTCGAGGACGAAGGCCAGGTGCTCCAGGAGGTCTCGATGTCCCCAACCCTCCCAATGTCCCCAACCCTTCCCAGTGTCCCCGTGTCACCTTCTCGAGGACAAAGGCCAGGTGCTCCAGGAGGTCCTGATGTCCCCAACTCCCCAACCCCTCCTGGTGTCCCCAACTCCCCCAATGTCCCCAGTTCTCTCCAGTGTCCCCGTGCCACCTGCTTGAGTATGAAGGCCACATGCTCCAGGAGATCTCATTGTCCCCAACCCTCCCAGTGTCCCCAGCCCCTCCTGGTGTCCCCAAGCCCGTGCCACCTGCTCGAGGACGAAGGCCAGGTGCTGCAGGAGGTCCCCGCGGGTGTAGATGGCCTGGGTGTCATCGGCGCCGTCCTCGTAGCCCTTGAGGAACAGGTGCTTGAAGGCCACTGTGTTGTCCTCCTTGAAGGCCACCACCAGCTGGTTGCTGAGCCCGAACAGGATCAGCTGGGGACAAAGGCCACCACCCCTGTCACCGCCTGTCCCATCGTGGTGACACTGGAGTGGTTTGTCCCAAATCGGTGCCACAGCTTGGGGACAAAAGCCACCACGGCCAGGGTCTGTCCCACCCTGGTGGCACCACCGTGTTTCGCCCCAAAACGGTGTCACCCCATGCTTGGGGACAAAGGCCCCCACTGCCACCAGCCCTGTCCCACCACAGTGACGCCGCCACTCTTTGTCCCAGGACACTCCAGTGTCCCTTTCAAAGCGTCCCCATGTCCCCGTGTCCCCTCCCTGCTGTCCCAGCCCCTCGTGCTGCCATCCCTACTGTCCCCAAATCCTCGTGTCCCCTCCCCGGTGTCCCTGTGTCCCCTCTCCACTGTCCCCAAGTCCCTGTGGCGCCTGCCCGGTGTCACCAAGTGCCTGTGGCCCCTCCCCAGTGTCCCTGTGCCCCCTCCTTGCTGTCCCCATGTCCCTGTGCCCCCTCCTTGGTGTCCCCATGACCCCTCTGCAGTGTCCCCATGTCCCTGTGTCCCCTCCCTGCTGTTCCTGTGCCCCCTCCCTGGTGTCCCCAAGCCCCTCGCCCTGCTGTCCCCGGTGTCCCCATGTCCCTGTGTCCCACCCCTGGTGTCAGAGCCCCTCACCCTGCTGTCCCCATTCTCTGTCCCCGCTGTCCCCACCGCCGTCCCCGCGGTGTCACCTGCACGGTGACCAGGACGATCTTGGCCAGCTGCAGCCCGAGCTTCACGGGCCGCCGCCCGCGGGCCCGGTACTTGTCGCAGGGGCTCATGAAGAAATACTTGAGGCGCCGCCGCAGCTCCTCCTCCTCTTCCTCCTCTTCCTCCTCTTCCTCCCGTCCCGGTACCGGCGCCGCCCCGGCCGTGCCGTACCCGGGGCCGCGGCTCAGCAGCCGCTCGGTCTCTGGGGACACCGGGCGGTGTCACCCCGGGGCGGTGTCACCCCTGCTCGGTGTCACCGCTGCTCGGTGTCACCCCTGCCCGGTGCACATTGTCCCCTGTCCCCGTTACCCGCTCCCGGCAGGGTCTACGGTGTCCCCTCGCCCCGCCCGGTTCCCGGTAATCCCTGCCCCGTGTCCCGCTGCTCCCGTTACCGGATGGCCCCGTTCCCGGTCCCTGTCCCGGTCCCCATTCTCCGTTACCATTCCCGGTCCGCGTCCCCATTCCCGCTCCCTTTCCCCGTTATCATTCCCGGTGCCCATTCCCGTTCCCGGTCGCTGTCCCCATTCCCGGTGCCCACTCCCTGTGCCTGTCCCCGTTCCCGCTCCCTGTCTCCGTTCCCGGTCGCTGTCCCCATTCCCGGTCCCCGTTACCGGTCGCTGTCCCCATGCCCGGTGCCCATTCCCGGTCCCTGTCCCCATTCCCAGTCCCGGTCCCGATCTCCCCTCACCGGACGCCGCCGCCATCGCTCCGCTCCCTCACGGCCCCCACGTGACGGAGGAAACAACGCGCTGCTCCCGCCAACCAATCCCAGCGCGCAAACGCTCCTGTATTTGCATAGCCACGCCCATACGACTCAAACACTCCCGCTATAAGAAACATTTGCATAACCACGCCCCCTTTCAGGCTGGCCCCTCCCACCGCCCGGCGCTGTTCGCTCCCAGTTCCCTCCCAGCGCTCCCAGTAAGAGCGGGACTGGCAGCGAAAGCGCTCCCAGTTCCCTCCCAGTGCTCCCAGTATCGCTCCCATTGAAGAGGGAGAGGAGGAGGAGCGGGAGGAAGAGGAGGGACACAGGAGGAGTAGGAGGAGGGAGAAAGGAGGACCAGGAGGAGGAAGAGGAGGGACGGAGGAAGAGGAGGAGCGGGAGGAAGAGCGGCCCCAGCCCCGCTCCGGCATCGCCCCCGGAGCCCGCGGGTGAGCGGGGAGGGGGAGCGGCCCCGGACCCATCGCGGGGGCTCCGGGAGGGGATTTTGGGGGGCAGGGGAGGGAAATCCCATCGTGGCCTTGTGGGGCAAATCCCATCGTGTCCTTGTCCCCATGGGGGCAAATCCCATCGTGTCCTTGTGGGGCAAATCCCATCGTGTCCTTGTGGGGCAAATCCCATCGTGTCCTTGTCCCCATGGGGCAAATCCCATCGTGTCCTTGTCCTTCCTCCCCCAGAGCAGGAGCTGAGCATGGAGAGCAGCCAGGAGCCGGTGGCAGAGGCCGAGCTGGGGCTCCACGAGCAGCTCCAGGGTGGGGAGGAGAAGCCCCACAAGTGCTCGGAGTGCGGGGAGAGCTTCAAGGTGAGTTCCCACCTGGTTGCCCACATGAGGAACCACAGAGGAGAACAGGTGGGATCTGAAGGGGAAAAACCCATCCTGGATGAGGATCAGAGATCTGAGCTGAGAGTCCATGAGCAGCTCCAGGATGGGGAGAAGAAGCCCCACAAGTGCTCGGAGTGCGGGAAGAGCTTCACCAAGAGGTCCAGCCTGGTTGTCCACCAGAAGAGCCACACGGGGGAACACCTGGGATCTGAGGGGGAAAAACCCACCCTGGAGCAGGGTCAGAGCTCAGAGCTGGGGCTCCACGAGCAGCTCCAGGATGGGGAGAAGAAGCCCCACAAGTGCTCGGAGTGTGGGAAGAGCTTCGTGTGGAGATCGTCCCTGGTCAAGCACTGCAGGATCCACGCGGGGCAGCAGGTGGGATCTGAGGGGGACAAACCCACCCTGGACCAGAGCCCCGAGCTGGGGCTCCACGAGCAGCTCCAGGGTGGGGAGAAGAAGCCCCACAAGTGCTCGGAGTGCGGGAAGAGCTTCAAGTGGAGATCCAACCTGCTGGAGCACAGCAGGGTCCACACCGGGGAGAAGCCCTACAAGTGTGGGGAGTGCGGGCAGAGCTTCAGCTGGAGCTCGCAGCTGCTCCTCCACCAGCGGAGGGTCCACACCGGGGAGAAACCCTACGAGTGCCAGCAGTGCGGGAAGAGCTTCAGCTGGAAGTCCCACCTGAGCAGCCACCTGCGGACCCACACCGGCGAGAAGCCCTACGAGTGCGAGCTGTGCCACAAGAAGTTCCAGAGCAGCTCCTCGCTGGTCGTGCACCGGCGCTCGCACACGGGCGAGAGGCCCTTCCGCTGCCCCGAGTGCGGGATGGGCTTCAAGGAGAACTCGGCCCTGGCCCGGCACCGCCGGCTCCACACCGGGGAGAGGCCCTACGAGTGCGAGCAGTGCAAGAGCTCCTTCCCCACCGGCTCCCTGCTGGCGGAGCACCGGCGCATCCACACCGGTGAGAAGCCGTTCCGCTGCCCCGACTGCGGCCGGGGCTTCAGGCAGAGCTCCAGCCTGGTCAAGCACCGCAGGATCCACACCGGGGAGCGGCCCTACGTGTGCGGGCGCTGCGGGAAGAGCTTCACGCAGAGCTCCAACCTGCTGGCCCACCAGAGGAGCCACGCGGAGCGGCCCTACGAGTGCGAGTTCTGCTGGAGGAGCTTCGCCCAGAGCTCCAGCCTGATCGTCCACCAGAAGTGCCACACCCAGGTGAGGCCCTACGAGTGCAGGAAGTGCGGCAAGAGCTTCACCACCAGGTCCTACCTGGTCACCCACCAGATGATCCACACCGGGGAACGGCCCTACGAGTGCGCCGAGTGCGGGAAGGGCTTCATGTCCAAGTCCCACCTGGTTTACCACCAGAGGGGCCACAGCGGCGAGAAACCCTACGAGTGTGAGCAGTGCAAGAAGAGGTTCCTGACCAGCTCCCATCTCCTCAGCCACCGGCTGATGCACACTGAGGAGAGGCCGTTCAGTTGTCCCAACTGTGGGAAGGGATTCAGGCACAAGTCCAACTTGGTCATGCACCAGCGCAGCCACACCGGGGAGAAGCCATTCCAGTGTCCCCAGTGTGGGAAGGGCTTCACCACGAGCTGCAGCATGACCAGGCACCTCGAGAGCCAGCACTGAGGTGGGAAGAGCTCCATGGGCTTCTCCAGCTCCATCTGACACGGGAGGATCTGCTCTGGATGGTCCCCAGTGAGCCCAGGTGGGCAGAACCCCCTTGATCCCTGTTTGGAGCACACCTGGCTGAAGGTTCCTCGTCGTCCTGGCTCCTCGTGGTCACATCCACAGTCCATCATCATATATCCATTGTGGAGAGCAGATTTGTTGACTTCTGACCCTAAAAAATCTTTTTTTCCCATCTTTTGGTGGTCTTCAGCAACACTTGGATGTCTTCACCACCAATCCATCACCCATGGGAGGATCTGCTCTGGATGGTCCCCAGTGAGCCCAGGTGGGCAGAGCCCAGGTGATCCCTGTTTGGAGCACACCTGGCTGGGGGCTCCACGTCCTCCTGGTTCCTCATGACCTGGATTTTCTTTTTATTTCTCTTTGTTCTTTCTAAACACCCTAATCTGGAGTTAGTAATAAAGATATTGAACTAAAACAAGGATGGGCATGAGGGGGATGCTGGGTCCGAGGGAGTTGAGGGTTCCTGGGACAGATTTGGGGGTTCCTCAGGGCTTTGGGCACCCCACGGTCTCCATTCCCATTCCCGGTCCCCCAATGACGTCACCGAGCAGACCCCGCGCTCCTCCCGCCCACCAATCGCAGCGCGCGATCGCTCCGGGATTTGCATAACCACGCCCTCCCTCCCCGCCTGCTTTCGGGTGCCGGCGCTGCCCGGACCGGACTCGGAGCGGAGGAGGAGCGGGAGGGAGAGGAGGGAGAAGAGGAGGGAGAGAAGGAGGAACAGGAGGGACACAGGAGGTGGAGGGACAGAAGGAGAACGAGGAAGAGGAGGGACCAAGGAAGAGGAAGAAGAGCCCAAACCCCGCTCCGGCCGCAGCTCCCCCGGCCCCGCCGGCATCGCCCCCCGGACCTGGCGGGGAGGGGGAGCGGCCCCGAACCCATCACGGGGGGCTCCGGGACGGTTTTTTCGGGGGGCAGGGGAGGGAAATCCCATCGTGTCCTTGTCCCCACGGGGGCAGATCCCATCGTGTCCTTGTGGGGCAAATCCCATCGTGTCCTTGTCCCCATGGGGGCAAATCCCATGGTGTCCTTGTCGTTCCTCCCGCAGAGCAGGAGCTGAGCATGGAGAGCAGCCAGGAGCCGGTGGCAGAGGCCGTTCTGAGCGGCCCCGCGGCGCAGGGAGAAGCCCCCGGGGAGGAGAAGCCGCGGAGATGCCTCAGCAGGAGGGGCTGCAAACGCAGAGAGCGGGGAGCCGAGGGGGAAAGAGCCAGCCCGGGCCATGGAGGGGCTCCGAGCTCCGAGCTGGGGCTGCACGGGCAGCGCCGGGGTGGGGAGGAGAAGCCCCACAAGTGCTCGGAGTGCGGGAAGAGCTTCAGGTGGAAATGCAATCTGACCAAGCACTGCAAGATCCACACCGGGGAGATTCCCTACGAGTGTGGTCAGTGCAAGAAGAGGTTTCCGAGCAGCTCTGAGCTCCTCCATCACCAGCTCACCCACAGCGAGGATAGGCCTTTCTGCTGCCCTGACTGCGGGCAGGGCTTCAAGAAGAACTCCCACCTCAGCGCCCACCGGCGCCTCCACACCGGGGAACGACCCTACGAGTGTGATCAGTGCCAGAAGAGGTTTCAGAACAGCTCCCATCTCCTCAGTCACCAGCGAATCCACACCGAGGAGAGGCCGTTCCACTGCCGTGACTGCGGGAAGGGCTTCAGGTACAACTCTGCCCTCATTGTCCACCGGCGCCTCCACACCGGGGAGAGGCCCTACGAGTGTGACCAGTGCCAGAAGAGCTTTTTGAGCGGTGGGGACCTCGTGGTGCACCAGCGCTCGCACACGGACGAGAGGCCCTTCCAGTGCCCCGACTGCGGGAAGCGCTTCAACCGTGTCTCCATTCTCAACCGGCACCGGCGCATCCACACCGGGGAGAGGCCCTACGAGTGTGGTCAGTGCCAGAAGAGGTTCCAGCGCAGCTCCCATCTCCTCCGTCACCAGCTCATCCACAGCGAGGAGAGGCCGTTCCACTGCCGTGACTGCGGCCAGGGCTTCGAGTGCAACGCCAAACTCATCATCCACCGGCGCATCCACACCGGGGAGAGGCCCCACGAGTGTGATCAGTGTGGGAAGGGCTTCAGAGACAGCTCCAGCCTGACTGCCCACCTGAAGACCCACACCGGGGAGAGGCCCCACGAGTGTCCCCAGTGTGGGAAGAGCTTCAGAGACAACTCCAACCTGAGTCTCCACCTGAAGACCCACACTGGGGAGAAGCCCCACGAGTGTGATGTGTGCAAGAAGAGGTTTCTGAGGAAGGCTGATCTCCTCAAGCACCGGCGCATCCACACCGGGGAGAGGCCCTACGAGTGTGGGCAGTGCCAAAAGAGGTTTTACTCCTCGTCTGATCTCTTCAAGCACCAGCGCACCCACATGGACAAGAAGCCCTTCCAGTGTCCCCAGTGTGGGAAGGGCTTCACCACAAGAGGCAGCCTGACCAAACACCTACAGAGACAGCACTGAGGTGGGAAGAGCTCCGTGCGCTGCTGCAGCTCCATCTCCCACGGGAGGATCTGCTCTGGATGGTCCCCAGTGAGCCCAGGTGGGCAGAGCCCAGGTGATCCCTGTTTGGAGCACACCTGGCTGGGGGCTCCACCTTCTCCTTGTTCCTTGTTGCCTAGATTTTCATTTATTCTCTTTGTTCTCTCTAAACACCCAAATCTCAGGTTGATAATAAAGATACTGAACTAAAACAAGGATGGGCATGAGGGGGATGCTGGGCCCGAGGGAGTTGAGGGTTCCTGGGACAGATTTGGGGGTTCCTCAGGGCTTTGGGCACCCCACGGTCCCCATTCCCATTCCCGGTCCCCATTCCCCCAGCCATGACGTCACCGAGCAAACCCCGCGCTCCTCCCGCCCACCAATCGCAGCGCGCGATCGCTCCGGGATTTGCATAACCACGCCCTCCCTCCCCGCCTGCTTTCGGGTGCCGGCGCTGCCCGGGCCGGACTCGGAGCGGAGGAGGAGCGGGAGTGAGAGGAGGGAGAGGAGGAGGAAGAGGAGGGACACAGGAGGAGGAAGAGGAGGGACACAGGAGGAGGAAGAGGAACAGGAGAGACCGAAGGAGGAAAAGGAAGAGCGGCCCCAACCCCGCTCCGGCCCCGTCGGCATCGCCGCCCGGAGCCCGCAGGTGAGCGGGGCCGGGGAGCGGCTCCGAACCCATCGCGGGGGCTCCGAGAGGGTTTGTTGGGGGGCAGGGGACGCAAATCCCATCGTGTCCTTGTGGGGCAAATCCCATCGTGTCCTTGTGGGGCAAATCCCATCGTGTCCTTGTGGGGCAAATCCCATCGTGTCCTTGTCCCCATGGGGGCAAATCCCATCGTGTCCATGTGGGGCAAATCCCATCGTGTCCTTGTCCCCATGGGGGCAAATCCCATCGTGTCCTTGTGGGGCAAATCCCATCGTGTCCTTGTCCCCATGGGGGCAAATCCCATCGTGTCCTTGTCCTTCCTCCCCCAGAGCAGGAGCTGAGCATGGAGAGCAGCCAGGAGCCGGTGGCAGAGGCCGAGCTGGGGCTCCACGAGCAGCTCCATGGTGGGGAGGAGAAGCCCCACAAGTGCTCGGAGTGTGGGAAGAGCTTCACGTCGAGATCCAAACTGATCGAGCACTGCAGGATCCACACCAGGGAGAGGCCCTACGAGTGTGAGCAGTGCCAGAAGAGGTTTCAGAGCAGCTCTGATCTCCTCACTCACCAGCGCATCCACACCAAGGAGAGGCCGTTCTGCTGCCCTGAGTGTGGGAAGGGCTTCAGGCACAAGTCCCACCTGTTGATCCACCGGCACATCCACACCGGAGAGAGGCCCCATAAGTGTGATGAGTGTGGGAAGGGCTTCACCCAGAGCTCCAATCTGATTTACCACCTGAGGAGCCACAGCGGCGAGAGGCCCTACGAGTGTGACCAGTGCCAGAAGAGCTTTCTGAACAGCGGGGACCTCGTGGTGCACCAGCGCTCGCACACGGACGAGAGGCCCTTCCAGTGCCCCGATTGTGGGAAGCGCTTCAACCGCGTCTCCACCCTCAACCGGCACCGGCGCACCCACACTGATGAGAGGCCCTACGAGTGTGATGTGTGCAAGATGAGGTTCCAGCGCAGCTCCCATCTCCTGGGCCACCAGCTCATCCACAGCGAGGAGAGGCCGTTCCACTGCCGTGACTGCGGCCAGGGCTTCAGGCACAACTTCCACCTCATCGTTCACCGGCGCCTCCACACTGGGGAGAGGCCCTACGAGTGCCCCCAGTGTGGGAAGGGCTTCACCCAGAGCTCGCAGCTGACTGCCCACCTGAGGAGCCACACGGGGGAGAGGCCCTATGAGTGTGATGTGTGCAAGAAGAGGTCTCTGAGCAGCGGCGATCGCCTCAAGCACCGGCGCACCCACACGGGGGAGACGCCCTACAAGTGTGAGTTCTGTCAGAAGAGCTTCTCCAGGTCCTCTAACTTGACCCAACACCAACGCAGCCAGCACTGAGGGCAGCCCTGGGTGGGAAGAGCTCCGTGCGCTGCTGCAGCTCCATCTCCCATGGAAGGATCTGCTCTGGATGGTCCCCAGTGAGCCCAGGTGGGCAGAGCCCAGGTGATCCCTGTTTGGAGCACACCTGGCTGGGGGCTCCACGTCCTCCTGGCTCCTCATGACCTGGATTTTTGTTTATTCTCTTTGTTCTTTCTAAACACCCAAATCTAGAGTTAGTAATAAAGATATTGAACTAAAACAAGGATGGGCATGAGGGGGATGCTGGGTCCGAGGGAGTTGAGGGTTCCTGGGACAGATTTGGGGGTTCCTCAGGGCTTTGGGCACCCCACGGTCCCCATTCCCATTCCCGGTCCCGGTCCCCCCAATGACGTCACCGAGCAAACCCCGCGCTCCTCCCGCCCACCAATCGCAGCGCGCGATCGCTCCGGGATTTGCATAACCACGCCCTCCCTCCCCGCCTGCTTTCGGGTGCCGGCGCTGCCCGGGCCGGACTCGGAGCGGAGGAGGAGCGGGAGGGAGAGGAGGAGGAAGAGGAGGGACACAGGAGGAGGAAGAGGAGGGACACAGGAGGAGGAAGAGGAGGGACAGCGGAAGAGGAGGAGCGGGAGGAAGAGGCGCCCCAAGCCCACGCGGTTCCCCCGCTGCGGCCGCGGCTCCCCCGGCCCCGCCGGCATCGCCGCCCGGAGCCCGCGGGTGAGCGGGGAGGGGGAGCGGCCCCGAACCCATCGCGGGGGCTCCGGGAGGGTTTGTTGGGGGGGCAGGGGAGGCAAATCCCATCGTGTCCTTGTGGGGCAAATCCCATCGTGTCCTTGTCCCCATGGGGGCAAATCCCATCGTGTCCTTGTGGGGCAAATCCCATCGTGTCCTTGTCCCCATGGGGGCAAATCCCATCGTGTCCTTGTCCTTCCTCCCCCAGAGCAGGAGCTGAGCATGGAGAGCAGCCAGGAGCCGGTGGCAGAGGCCGAGCTGGGGCTCCACGAGCAGCTCCAGGGTGGGGAGGAGAAGCCCCACAAGTGCTCGGAGTGTGGGGAGAGCTTTAAGAGGAGATCCTGCCTGATTGTCCACCAGAGGAACCACCATTGGCAACATCTGAGATTTGAGGGGGGAAAAAAAACAACTTGGACCTGGAAGGTGGTCAGAGCTCAGAGCTAGGTGTCCATGAGCAGCTCCGGGGTGGGGAGGAGCCCCACAAGTGCTCGGAGTGCGGGAAGAGCTTCAAGAGGAGATCCTGCCTGATTGCTCACCAGAGAACCCACACAGGACGACATGTGGGAGCTGAGGGGGACAAACCCACCCTGGGTCAGAGCTCAGAGCTGGGGCTCCATGAGCAGCTCCAGGGTGGGGAGGAGAAGCCCCACGAGTGCTCGGAGTGTGGGGAGAGCTTCACGTCGAGATCCAAACTGATTGAGCACTGCAGGATCCACGCAGGGGAGAGGCCCTACGAGTGTGAGCAGTGCCAGAAGAGGTTTCAGAGCAGCTCTGATCTCCTCACTCACCAGCGTATTCACACCGAGGAGAGGCCGTTCTGCTGCCCTGAGTGTGGGAAGGGCTTCAGGTACAACTCTGTCCTCATCATCCACCGGCGCCTCCACACCGGGGAGAGGCCCTACGAGTGTGATGTGTGCAAGATGAGGTTTAAGAGCAGCTCCCATCTCCTCAGTCACCAGCGCATCCACAGCGAGGAGAGGCCATTTTGCTGTCCTGATTGCGGGAAGGGATTCAGGCACAAGTCCCAGCTGTTGATCCACCGGCACATCCACACCGGAGAGAGGCCCCATAAGTGCGATGAGTGTGGGAAGGGCTTCATCCAGAGCTCCAGTCTGATTGTCCACCTGAGGAGCCACAGCGGCGAGAGGCCCTACGAGTGTGACCAGTGCCAGAAGAGCTTTCTGAACAGTGGGGACCTCGTGGTGCACCAGCGCTCGCACACGGACGAGAGGCCCTTCCAGTGCCCCGATTGTGGGAAGCGCTTCAACCGCGTCTCCACCCTCAACCGGCACCGGCGCATCCACACCGGGGAGAGGCCCTACGAGTGTGATGTGTGCAAGAAGAGGTTCCAGCGCAGCTCCCATCTCCTGAGCCACCAGCTCATCCACAGCGAGGAGAGGCCGTTCCACTGTCGTGACTGCGGGAAGGGATTCAGGCACAATTTCCACCTCATCGTCCACCGGCGCGTCCACACCGGGGAGAGGCCCCACGAGTGTGATCAGTGTGGGAAGAGCTTCAGAGACAGCTCCAGCCTGACTGCCCACCTGAAGACCCACACGGGGGAGAGGCCCTACGAGTGTGATCAGTGCCAGAAGAGGTTTTACTCCACGTCTGACCTCCTCAAGCACCAGCGCATCCACACCGGGGAGAGGCCCCACGAGTGTGAGCAGTGCCAGAAGAGGTTTTACTCCACGTGGGATCTCCTCAAGCACCAGCGCATCCACACCGGGGAGAGACCCTACGAGTGTGATCAGTGCCAGAAGAGGTTCCGGACCAGCTCCCATCTCCTCCGTCACCAGCGCACCCACACGGATGAGAAACCCTTCCGCTGCCCCGACTGCGGGCAGGGCTTCAGGCAGAACTCCACCCTCATCGTCCACCAGCGCATCCACACCGGGGAGAGACCCCACAAGTGTCCCCAGTGTGGGAAGAGCTTTTCTAAAATCTCTACCTTGACCAGACACCTACAGAGCCAGCACTGAGGGCAGCCCTGGGTGGGAAGAGCTCCGTGCGCTGCTCCAGCTCCATCTCCCATGGGAGGATCTGCTCTGGATGGTCCCCAGTGAGCCCAGGTGGGCAGAGCCCAGGTGATCCCTGTTTGGAGCACACCTGGCTGGGGGCTCCACGTCCTCCTTGTTCCTCATGACCTGGATTTTCGTTTATTCTCTTTGTTCTTTCTAAACACCCTAATCTGGAGTTAGTAATAAAGATATTGAACTAAAACAAGGATGGGCATGAGGGGGATGCTGGGTCCGAGGGAGTTGAGGGTTCCTTGGACAGATTTGGGGGTTCCTCAGGGCTTTGGGCACCCCACGGTCCCCATTCCCATTCCCGGTCCCCATTCCCCCAGCCATGACGTCACCGAGCAAACCCCGCGCTCCTCCCGCCCACCAATCGCAGCGCGCGATCGCTCCCGGATTTGCATAACCACGCCCTCCCTCCCCGCCTGCTTTCGGGTGCCGGCGCTGCCCGGGCCGGACTCGGAGCGGAGGAGGAGCGGGAGGGAGAGGAGGGAGAGGAGGAGGAAGAGGAGGGACACAGGAGGAGGAAGAGGAGGGACAGCGGAAGAGGAGGAGCGGGAGGAAGAGGCGCCCCAAACCCACGCGGTTCCCCCGCTGCGGCCGCGGCTCCCCCGGCCCCGCTCCGGCATCGCCGCCCGGAGCCCGCGGGTGAGCGGGGAGGGGGAGCGGCCCCGAACCCATCGCGGGGGCTCCGGGAGGGTTTGTTGGGGGGCAGGGGAGGCAAATCCCATCGTGTCCTTGTGGGGCAAATCCCATCGTGTCCTTGTCCCCATGGGGCAAATCCCATCGTGTCCTTGTGGGGCAAATCCCATCGTGTCCTTGTCCCCATGGGGCAAATCCCATCGTGTCCTTGTGGGGCAAATCCCATCGTGTCCTTGTGGGGCAAATCCCATCGTGTCCTTGTCCTTCCTCCCCCAGAGCAGGAGCTGAGCATGGAGAGCAGCCAGGAGCCGGTGGCAGAGGCCGAGCTGGGGCTCCACGAGCAGGTCCAGGGTGGGGAGGAGAAGCCCCACGAGTGCCCGGAGTGTGGGGAGAGCTTCAAGAGGAGATCCTGCCTGATTGTCCACCAGAGGAACCACCATTGGCAACAGCTGAGGTCTGAGGTGGAAAAACCCATCATGGACCAGGGTCAGAGCTCAGAGCTGAAGGTCCATGAGCAGCTCCAGGGTGGGGAGGAGAAGCCCCACAAGTGCTTGGAATGTGGGAAGAGCTTCACGTCGAGATCCAAACTGATCGAGCACTGCAGGATCCACGCAGGGGAGAGGCCCTACAAGTGTGGGGTGTGTGGGAAGAGCTTCATGCTGAGTTCCGATTTGGTCACCCACCTGAGGAGCCACATTGGGGAGAGGCCCTACAAGTGTGATCAGTGCCGGAAGAGTTTTCGTGCAAACTCCCGTCTCCTCCGTCACCAGCGCATTCACACCAAGGAGAGGCCCCACGAGTGTGATGTGTGCACGAAGAGGTTTCAGACCCGCTCCAATCTCCTCAGTCACCAGCTCATCCACACTGGGGAGAGGCCGTTCCACTGCCCCGACTGTGGGAAGGGATTCAGGCACAACTTCAGCCTCATCGTCCACCGGCGCCTCCACACCGGGGAGAGGCCCTACGAGTGTGGGGAGTGTGGGAAGCGCTTCAGCTCCAAGTCCCACCTTGTTTACCACCAGAGGGGCCACACTGGGGAACGACCCTACGAGTGTGATCAATGCCAGAAGAGGTTCAAGAGCAGCTCTGATCTCCTCATCCACCAGCGCATCCACAGCGAGGAGAGGCCATTCCGCTGCCCCGAGTGTGGGAAGGGATTCAGGCAGAACTCTGCCCTTAACCTCCACCGGCGCAGCCACACCGGGGAGAGACCCCACGAGTGTCCCCAGTGTGGGAAGAGCTTTTCTAAAATCTCTTCCTTGACCAGACACCTACAGAGCCAGCACTGAGGGCATCCCTGGGTGGGAAGAGCTCCGTGCGCTGCTGCAGCTCCATCTCCCATGGGAGGATCTGCTCTGGATGGTCCCCAGTGAGCCCAGGTGGGCAGAGCCCAGGTGATCCCTGTTTGGAGCACACCTGGCTGAGGGTTCCACGTCCTCCTGGCTCCTCATGACCTGGATTTTTGTTTATTCTCTTTGTTCTTTCTAAACACCCAAATCTAGAGTTAGTAATAAAGATATTGAACTAAAACAAGGATGGGCATGAGGGGGATGCTGGGCCCGAGGGAGTTGAGGGTTCCTGGGACAGATTTGGGGGTTCCTCAGGGCTTTGAGCACCCCACGGTCCCCATTCCCATTCCCGGTCCCCATTCCCGGTCCCCATTCCCATTCCCGGTCCCGGTCCCCCCAATGACGTCACCGAGCAAACCCCGCGCTCCTCCCGCCCACCAATCGCAACGCGCGATCGCTCCTGGATTTGCATAACCACGCCCTCCCTCCCCGCCTGCTTTCGGGTGCCGGCGCTGCCCGGGCCGGACTCGGAGCGGAGGAGGAGCGGGAGGGAGAGGAGGAGGAAGAGGAGGGACACAGGAGGAGGAAGAGGAGGGACACAGGAGGAGGAAGAGGAGGGGCAGCGGAAGAGGAGGAGCGGGAGGAAGAGGCGCCCCAAGCCCACGCGGTTCCCCCGCTCCGGCCGCGGCTCCCCCGGCCCCGCTCCGGCATCGCCGCCCGGAGCCCGCGGGTGAGCGGGGAGGGGGAGCGGCCCCGAACCCATCGCGGGGGCTCCGGGAGGGTTTGTTGGGGGGCAGGGGAGGGAAATCCCATCGTGTCCTTGTGGGGCAAATCCCATCGTGTCCTTGTGGGGCAAATCCCATCGTGTCCTTGTCCTTCCTCCCCCAGAGCAGGAGCTGAGCATGGAGAGCAGCCAGGAGCCGGTGGCAGAGGCCGAGCTGGGGCTCCACGGGCAGCTCCAGGGTGGGGAGGAGAAGCCCCACAAGTGCTCGGAGTGTGGGAAGAGCTTCACATCGAGATCCTACCTGATTGTCCACAAGAGGAACCACCTATTGCAACAGCTGAGATCTGAGTTGGAAAAACCCACCCTAGATCAGACTCAGAGCTCAGAGCTGAGGGTCCATGAGCAGCTCCAGGGTGGGGAGGAGAAGCCCCACAAATGCTTGGAATGTGGAAGGAGCTTCACGTTGAGATCCAAACTAATCAAGCACTGCAGGATCCACGCAGGGGAGAGGCCCTACAAGTGTGGGGTGTGTGGGAAGAGCTTCATGCTGAGTTCCGATTTGGTCACCCACCTGAGTAGCCACATTGGGGATAGGCTCTACAAGTGTGATCAATGCCAGAAGAGTTTTCTTGCAAACTGCCATCTCCTCAGTCACCAGCGCATTCACAACAAGGAGAGGCCATTCCGCTGTCCCGACTGCGGGAAGGGCTTCAGGAACAACTCTGCCCTCATCTTCCACCAGCACATCCACACCGGGGAGAGGCCCCACGAGTGTGATGTGTGCACGAAGAGGTTTCAGACCCGCTCCCATCTCCTCAGTCACCAGCTCATCCACACCGAGGAGAGGCCGTTCCGCTGCCCTGACTGTGGGAAGGGATTCAAGCACAGCTCCACCCTCAGCCGGCACCGGCGCATCCACACCGGGGAGAGACCCTACGAGTGTGGGGAATGTGGGAAGGGCTTCAGCTCCACCTCCCAGCTGATCATCCACCTGAGGAGCCACACCGGGGAGAGGCCCTACGAGTGTGACCAGTGCAAGATGAGGTTTAAGAGAAGCTCCCATCTCCTCAGTCACCAGCGCGTTCACACCAAGGAGAGGCCGTTCCGCTGCCGTGACTGCGGGCAGGGCTTCAAGCACAACTCCACCCTCATCGTCCACCGGTGCAGGCACACTGGGAAGAGACCCCGTGAGTGTCCCCAGTGTGGGAAGAGTTTCACCCACAGCTCCAGCCTGATTGTCCACCTGAGGAGACACACTGGGGAACAACCCTATGAGTGTGGGGAGTGTGGGAAGAGCTTCATATCCAAGTCCCACCTTGTTTACCATGAGAGGAGCCACACTGGGGAGAGGCCCTACGAGTGTGATCAATGCCAGAAGAGGTTCCAGAGCAGCTCTGATCTCCTGCGTCACCAGCGCGTTCACACCAAGGAGAGGCCGTTCCGCTGCCGTGACTGCGGGCAGGGCTTCAAGCACAACTCCACCCTCATCGTCCACCGGTGCAGGCACACTGGGAAGAGACCCCGTGAGTGTCCCCAGTGTGGGAAGAGTTTCACCCACAGCTCCAGCCTGATTGTCCACCTGAGGAGACACACTGGGGAACGACCCTATGAGTGTGATCAATGCCAGAAGAGGTTCCAGAGCAGCTCTGATCTCCTCATCCACCAGCGCATCCACACCGGGGAGAGGCCCTACGAGTGTGATCAGTGCCAGAAGAGGTTCCGGACCAGCTCCCATCTCCGCAGTCACCAGCGCACCCACACGGATGAGAAACCCTTCCGCTGCCCCGACTGCGGGCACGGCTTCAGGCAGAACTCCAAACTCACCGTCCACCGGCGCATCCACACCGGGGAGAGACCCCACGAGTGTCCCCAGTGTGGGAAGAGCTTTTCTGAAATCTCTGCCTTGACCAGACACCAAAAGAGGCAGCACTGAGGGCAGCCCTGGGTGGGAAGAGCTCCGTGCGCTGCTCCAGCTCCATCTCCCACGGGAGGATCTGCTCTGGATGGTCCCCAGTGAGCCCAGGTGGGCAGAGCCCAGGTGATCCCTGTTTGGAGCACACCTGGCTGGGGGCTCCACGTCCTCCTTGTTCCTGAATTTTTGTTTATTCTCTTTGTCCTTTCTAAACACCGAAATCTCAGGTTGAAAATAAAGATATTGAACTAAAACAAGGATGGGAACATGGGCATGAGGGGGATGCTGGGTCCGAGGGAGCTGAGGGTTCCTGGGACAGATTTGGGGGTTCCTCAGGGCTTTGGGCACCCCACGGTCCCCATTCCCATTCCCGGTCCCCATTTCCGGTCCCCCCCCAGCCCATGACGTCACCGAGCAGACCCCGCGCTCCTCCCGCCCACCAATCGCAGCGCGCGATCGCTCCCAGATTTGCATAACCACGCCCCTCTCAGGCTGGCCCCGCCCGCCGTCCGGCGCTGTTGTCTCCCAGTTCCCTCCCAGCGCTCCCAGTTCCCTCCCAGCGCTCCCAGTTCCCTCCCAGCGCTCCCAGTTCCCTCCCAGCGCTCCCAGTATCGCTCCCATTGAAGAGGGAGAGGAGGAGGAGAGAGAGGAGGAGGAGGAGGAGCCCGGGGGCCCCAGGAGGAGGAAGAGGAGGGACGGAGGAAGAGGAGGAGCGGGAGGAAGAGCGGCCCCAGCCCCGCTCCGGCATCGCCCCCGGAGCCCGCGGGTGAGCGGGGAGGGGGAGCGGCCCCGAACCCATCGCGGGGGCTCCGGGAGGGGATTTTGGGGGGCGGGACCCCAAAGCCGAGCCCGGAATGTCCCTGGGAGGGAACTGGGAGCACTGGGAGCGAACTGGGAGCGTTGGGGGTGGTCTCAGGGGTCCCAGGGCGAGGGGAGAGACGAGAATCTCGTGTTTCAGAAGGCCGATTTATTATTTTATTTATTTATTATTTTTACTCCGTCTTTCTGAAGGCTGAGTTATTATTTCGTGATGTATATCACATTAAAATTCATTATTTTGTGATATATGTTACATTCAAATGTAATATATATTACATTGTATGATATATATTATATCAAAAGAAAATTTTATATTAAAACCATACCAAACAATAGAAGAAAGGATTTCATCAGAAGGCTGATTTATTATTTTATGATCTATATTGTATTAAAAGAAAACGATACATTAAAACCACGCTAAAGAACAGAAGAAAGGATTTCTGTAGAAGGCTGGAGAGGGAAAGAATCGCGTGGAACGGCAACAAAAGCCGGTGACCCTCAGAGAATCCGAGCCGGCCTGGCCGGGATTGGCCGCGAATTAAAAACCCCCAGGGCGGCCAAGCCGAGCCGCGCCCGCCGCATTCCAGAGCCCGGATCGGTCTTGTTTGTCTTTCCCTGGATCGTTCCTGTTTGTCCTTCCCTGGATCATTCCTGTTTGTCTTTCCTGGATCATTCCTGTTTCTCTTCCCCTGGATAATAATTCTTGTTTCTCTTCCCCTGGATAATAATTCTTGTTTGTCTTTCCCTGGATAATTCCTGTTTCTCTTTCCCTGGATAATAATTCTTGTTTCTCTTTCCCTGGATCATTCTCGTTTCTCTTTCCCTGGATAATAATTCTCGTTTCTCTTTCCTGGATCATTCCTGTTTGTCCTTCCCTGGATCATTCTCGTTTCTCTTTCCCTGGATCATTCTCGTTTCTCTTCCCCTGGATAATAATTCTCGTTTCTCTTTCCCTGGATCATTCCTGTTTCTCTTTCCCTGGATAATAATTCTCGTTTCTCTTTCCCTGGATAATAATTCCCGTTTCTCTTCCCTGGATCATTCTCGTTTCTCTTTCCCTGGATCATTCCTGTTTATCTCCCCCTGGATCATTCTCGTTTATCTTTCCCTGGATAATAATTCCCGTTTCTCTTTCCCTGGATAATAATTCTCGTTTCTCTTTCCCTCCGAGGCTCCTCGGGACAGAGGGAAGATCCCCACGAGAGGATTGTCCGGAGCTCTCCCGGCTGGAAGCGGCGCCGGCTCCTCCGGCAGCGCCACCCGAGGGCTCGGCCCCCGCTCCTGCCCCGGCCCGGCCGTGCCAGGGCCAGAGCTCGGCCCCGGGAGGAGGAGGAGGAGGCCGGGAGGAAGAGGAGCCGGCCCGGGAGCGCCAGGCAGGTGAGGAGGAAGGCAGGGCCCCTTTGCCCCTCTCTCTGTGCTGCTGCACCGGCCAGAGCGGGGCTGGGCAGCTCCTCTGGGGTGGGGGCATTTGTGGGGGCAAATCCTGTCCTGAACCTGTGGGGCAAATCCTGTCCTGAGCTTGTGGGGCAAATCCCGTCCTGAGCTTGGTGTTGGGGCAAATCCCACCCTGAGCTTGCTGTGGGGCAAATCCCATCCTGAGCTTGTGGGGCAAATCCCATCCTGAGGTTGGTGTGGGGCAAATCCCACCCTGAGCCTATGGGGCAAATCCCATCCTGAGGTTGGTGTGGGGCAAATCCCATCCTGAGCTTGGTGTGGGGCAAATCCCACCCTGAACCTGTGGGGCAAATCCCATCCTGAGCTTGGTGTGGGGCAAATCCCGTCCTGAACCTGTGGGGCAAATCCCATCGTGTCCTTGTGGGGCAAATCCCATCGTGTCCTTGTCCCCATGGGGGCAAATCCCATCGTGTCCTTGTGGGGCAAATCCCATCGTGTCCTTGTCCCCATGGGGGCAAATCCCATCGTGTCCTTGTCGTTCCTCCCCCAGAGCAGGAGCTGAGCATGGAGAGCAGCCAGGAGCCGGGGGCAGAGGCCGTTCTGAGCGGCCCCGCGGCGCAGGGAGAAGCCCCCGGGGAGGAGAAGCCGCGGAGATGCCTCAGCAGGAGGGGCTGCAAACGCAGAGCGCGGGGAGCCGAGGGGGAAAGAGCCAGCCCGGGCCATGGAGGGGCTCCGAGCTCCGAGCTGGGGCTGCACGGGCAGCTCCGGGTGGGGAGGAGAAGCCCCACAAGTGCTCGGAGTGCGGGAAGAGTTTCAGCAGGAGCTCTGACCTGGTTGAACATCTGAAGATCCACACTTGGGAACAGCTGGGATCTGAGAGGGAAAAGCCTGCCCTGGGTGGGGAAAGGGGTCAGAGCTCAGAGCTGGGGGTCCAGGAGCAGCTCCAGGGTGGGGAGGAGAAGCCCTACAAGTGCTCGGAGTGCGGGAAGAGCTTCAAGGTGAGTTCCCACCTGGTTGCCCACATGAGGAACCACATGGGGCAACACCTGGGATCTGAAGGGGAAACACCCACCCTGGACCAGAGATCCGAGCTGGGGGTCCACGAGCAGCTCCAGGATGGGGAGGAGAAGCCCCACAGGTGCTCGGAGTGCGGGAAGAGCTTCAAGTGGAGATCGTCCCTGATCCGCCACTGCAGAATCCACACGGGAGAACGTCCCTACGCGTGTGGGGTGTGCGGGAAGAGCTTCAACACCAGCTCCTACCTGATCGTCCACCAGAGGATGCACAACGGGGAGAGGTCCTACGAGTGCGGGCTGTGCGGGAAGAGCTTCAGCACCAGCTCCCACCTGATCGTCCACCAGAGGAACCACACCGGGGAACGGCCCTACGAGTGCGACGTGTGCAAGAAGAGGTTCCAGAGCAGCTCCACTCTGCGGAGCCACCAGCGGATCCACAGCGAGGAGAGGCCGTTCCGCTGCCCCGACTGCGGGAAGGGCTTCAGGGAGAACTCCACCCTCACCACGCACCGGCGCGTCCACACCGGGGAGAGGCCCTACGTGTGCGGGGAGTGCGGGAAGAGCTTCAACACCAGATCCTACCTGGTGGTCCACCAGAGGACGCACAGCGGGGAGAAGCCCTACGAGTGCGGGGTGTGCGGGAAGAGCTTCGTCAGGAGCTCCCAGCTGATCGTCCACCACAGGAGCCACACGGGGGAGCGGCCCTACGAGTGTCCCCAGTGCGGGAAGGGCTTCACCAACAGCTCCAACCTGATTGTCCACCAGAGGAGCCACGCTGGGGACAAACCCTACGGGTGCAATCAGAGGTTCCAGAGCGTCGGCGAGCTGGTGGTGCACCACGCGGAGGAGAAGCCGTTCCAGCTCTCTGAGTGCGGGGTGGGCTTCGATGGCAGCTCCAACGTGGTCAAGCCTCAGGGGATCCACAGTGGGGAGTGTGAGGAGAGCTTCAGCAAGAGGTCCAACCTGGTCATCCACCAGAGGGACCACAATGAGGAGAGCTCCAGCCTGGTCATCCACCAGAGGAACCACAATGAGGAGAGACCCTACGAGCGTGAGGAGAGCTTCAGCGAGAGCTCCAGCCTGGTCATCCACCAGAGGGACCACAACGAGGAGAGCTCCAGGCTGGTTATCCACCAGAGGGACCGTGCTGAGGAGAGCTCAAGCCTGGTCGTCCACCAGAGGAACCGTGCTGAGGAGAGCTCCAGGCTGGTTATCCACCAGAGGGACCACAATGAGGAGAGCTTCAGCGGGAGCTCCAGCCTGGTCATCCACCAGAGAGACCATGCTGAGGAGAGCTTCAGTGAGAGGTCCAGGCTGGTCATCCACCAGAGGGACCACAACGAGGAGAGGCCCTACGAGCATGAGGAGAGCTCCAGGCCTGGTCATCCACCAGAGGGACCACAATGAGGAGAGCTTCAGCGAGCGCTCCAGTCTGGTTATCCACCAGAGGGATCATGCTGAGGAGAGACCCTATGGGTGTGAGGAGAGCTCCAGCCTGGTCATCCACCAGAGGGACCACAACGAGGAGAGCTTCAGCGAGAGCTCCAGCCTGGTCATCCACCAGAGGGACCACGCTGAGGAGAGGCCCTACGGGTGCGATCAGTGCCACCAGAGGTTCTACACCAGCGCCTCTCTCCTCAAGCACCAGCGCACCCACGCCGAGCAGAGGCCGTTCCGCTGCCCCGACTGCGGGAAGAGCTTCAAGAGCAGCTCGGCTCTGGTCGTCCACCAACGCATCCACACCGGGGAGAGGCCCTACGAGTGCGAGCAGTGCTGGAAGAGGTTCCACACCACGTCCGACCTCCTCCTGCACCAGCGCATCCACACGGACGAGAGGCCCTTCCGCTGTCAGGATTGCGGGGTGGGATTCAAGCACAACTCCAGCCTGGTCAAGCACCGGCGCATCCACACCGGGGAGAGGCCCTACGCGTGCTGGCAGTGCGGGAAGAGCTTCAGCGCCAGCTTCAGCCTGATCGTCCACCACAGGACGCACACGGGCGAGCGGCCCTACGAGTGCGGGGTGTGCGGGAAGAGCTTCACGCAGAGCTCGGGGCTGGTGGCCCACCAGAGGTGCCACACCGGGGAGCGGCCCTACGCCTGCGGGGAGTGCGGGAAGAGCTTCACGCAGAGCTGTAACTTGGTGAAGCACCAGTGCAGCCGGCACTGCGGGCGGCCCGGAGAGCAGGAGGAGCTCCACGCGCTGATCCAGCTCCGTTCTCCACGGGAGGAGCCGCCCTGGATGGTCCCCAGTGAGCCCCAGTGGGCAGAGCCCTGATGATCCAGGTTTGGAGCACACCTGGCTGAAGGTTCTACATCCTCCTGGATTTGTCAACTTCTGAGCCCAGAAGAATCTCATTTTTTCTGTCTTTTGGTGGTCTTAAGAAGACATGGATGTCTTCTCCAACATTAATCCATCCCCCATGGGAGGATCTGCTCTGGATAGTCCCCAGTGAGCCCCAGTGGGCAGAGCCCTAAGGATCCAGGTTTGGAGCACACCTGGCTGAAGGTTCCACATCCTCCTGCCCAGGTGGGCCGAGCCACCTTCATCCATGTTGAGAAGACTCCTGGCTGAAGGCACCTCGTCCTCCTGGATTTGTCAACTTCTCATTCAGAAGAATCTCATTTTTCCCCTCTTTTGGTGGTCTTCAGCAACACCAGGTAGCCTTGGATGTCTTCTCCACCACAGGAGGATCTGCTCTGGATGGTCCCCAGTGAGCCCAGGTGGGTAAAACCCCTTGATCCCTGTTTGGAGCACACCTGGCTGAGGGCTCCACATCCTCCTGGATTTGTCAACTTCTCATCCAGAAGAATCTCATTTTTTTCCGTCTTTTGGTGGTCTTCAGCAACACTAGATTGTCTTGAATGTCTTCTCCACCATCAGTCCATCCCCCCATGATGGATTGATCCCCAGTGAGCCCAGGTGGGCAGAGCCCAGGTGATCCAGGTTTGGAGCACACCTGGCTGAGGGCTCCACGTCCTCCTGGATTTGTCAACTTCTCATCCAGAAGAATCTCATTTTTTCCATCTTGTTGTGGTCTTCAGAAACACTAGATAGCCTTGGATGTCTTCTCCACTCTCAATCCATTCCCCACGGGAGGATCTGCTCTGGATGGTCCCCAGTGAGCCCAGGTGGGCAGAGCCCAGGTGATCCATGTTGAGAAGACACCTGGCTGAGGGCTCCACGTCCTCTGGGATTTGTCAACTTCTGACCCTTGAAAAATCTCATTTTTTCCATCGTTTGGTGGTCTTCAGCACTACTAGATAGCCTTGGATGTCTTCTCCACTACGGGAGGATCTGCTCTGGATGGTCCCCAGTGAGCCCAGGTGGGCAGAGCCCAGGTGATCCCTGTTTGGAGCACACCTGGCTGGGGGCTCCACGTCCTCCTGGTTCCCCATGACCTGGATTTTCATTTATTTCTCTTTGTCCTTGTCCTTTCTAAACACCCAAATCTGGAGTTAATAATAAAGATACTGAACTAAAACAAGGATGGGAACATGGAGATGAGGGGGATGCTGGGCCAGAGGGAGTTGAGGGTCCCAAATTCCCATTCCCAGTCCCCCTGGGGTATCTCGGGATCCTCCTGGACTGGGACCCCCAAAAATCCCTGGGACCCCCCTGGATTGGGACCCCCCCAAAATCTCTGGGACCCTCCCCCCCCGAATCTGAGGGATCCCCCTCGACTGGGACCCCCAAAATCCTCCAAATCCCTGGGACCCCCCAAAATTTCGGGTTCCCTCTCGAATGGGAGCCCCAAAATCTCCCAAATCTCTTGGGACCCCCCAAAATTTCGGGCTCTCCCTGGACTGGGACCTCCCAAATCCCCCAAATCTTTGGGATCCTCCCCTAAAATCCCCCGAACCCGGGGATCCCCTCCCCCTTTTCCGCCCCTCCCCCACCGGAGCCCGGCTTCGCTCCCGCCCCTCCCCCCCGCCGCAGTGCCGCGCGCTCTGCGCATGCGCGCCCATTAAGCCCCGCCTCCCCCACCGCTTTAGTCTCCGCCTTCTCATTGGCCGCACCGGGAGGACGCCGCGCTGATTGGCTGGCTGGGTGAGTGACTGACAGCTCAGTCAGGCTGCGGACGGGAGGGGGAATCGACCCAGCTCGCCTCCCATTGGCTACCGCGCCGCGTGTGGGCGCGGCCTCGCCCCTTCCACCCGCCTTCCTTTTACCGTAGGGGGGCAGCGCGCCGCGTTCCCATTGGCTGCTTCTTCTGTGGGCGGAGCCACGACCGCCGCGCGCGCGTCCCTCCGCTCGCCTCTCATTGGTGGCGCCGGCGCCGGCTCGCCGCGCCATTGGCTGAGCGCGCGCGGTGGGCGGGGCGGCGGCGTGGGGCGGGACGCGCAGGCGCGGGCCCGGCGCTCCCTGAGGCGGCGGCGGCGGCTCCGGCGGCTCCTTTGTTCCCCCTGCCGGCACCGGGCTCGGGATCGCGTCGGGATCGGGCCGGGATGAGCCTCGGGAAGGGCTCGGGAAGGGCTCCGGCTCCGGTAAGGCCGGCTGAGGAGGGGTGAGGGGTGGATACCGGCGGCCCGTGAGGGTCACGGGCCCTTTGTTCGGCACCGGCGGCGCCCTCAGCGCGGGGCCTTGGGGTTCCCTTCCCCTTCACAAGAGCTGGACCCCCTCGGCCCCCTCAGGATCGATCCCACCTCAGAGGATCCCCTCATTGGATCCTCCTTTAGCCCTCTCAGGATCGATCACCTCTCATAGGATCCCCCCTCAGCCCCGTCAAGATCGATCCCCCCTCAGGATTCTCTCTCATAGGAACGTCCCTCAGCCCCCTGAGGATCGATCCCCCCTCAGAGGAACCTCTCAAAGGTTCCCCATAGAGGATCCCCCCTCAACCCCTCAGGATTGAGCCCCCCTCAGAGGATCTGCTCATTGGATTATCCATCAGAGGATCCCCTCAGAGGATCGCCCCCTCAGGATCGATCTCCCATCATGGGATCCCCCCTTAAAGATTCTCCTCAGAGGATCCCCCGCTCAGCTCCCTCAGGATTGATCCCCCCACTCAGAGGATCCTCCCTCAGCCTCCTCTGGATCAATCCCCCCTCAGAGAACCCTCCCTCAAAGGTTTCCCTCATAGGATCTTCCCTCTGCCCCCTCAGGATTGATGCCCCCTCAGTCCCCTCAGGATTGATCCCCCTCAGAGGATCCCCTCAAAGTTTCCCCTCAGAGAATCCCCCCCTCAGCCTCCTCAGGATCGATCCCCCCCTCAGAGGATCCCCTCAAAGGTTCCCCTCAGAGAATTCCCCCTCAGCCTCCTCATTATCGATCCCCCCTCATGGAATCCCCTCAGAGGATCCCCCCCTCAGTCCCCTCAGGATCAATCCCCCCTCACAGGTTCTCCTCAGAGGATCCCCGCTCAGTACCCTCAGGATCGTTTCCCTTCAGTCCCCTCAGGATGGATCCCCCCTCAGAGAATCCCCCCTCAGAGGATCCCCTCAAAGGTTCCCCTCAGAGGATCTTCCCTCAGCCCCCTCAGGATTGATCCCCCAGATCAATCCCCCCTCAGAGGATCCCCCCTCATGGAATCCCCTCAGGGTCCCCCCTCAGTCCCCTCACGATAAATTCCCCCTCAGACGATCCCCTCAAAGGTTCCCCTCAGAGGATCTTCCCTCAGCCTCCTCAGGATTGATCCCCCCTCATGGAATCCCCTCAGAGGATCCCCCTCAGTCCCCTCAGGATCAATCTCCCCTCAGAGAATCCCCCCTCAGCCCCCTCAGGATTGATCCCCCCTCAGAGGATCCCCTCAAAGGTTCCCCTCAGAGGATCCTACCTCAACCCCTCAGGATTGATCCCCCAGATCGATCCCCCTCAGTCCCCTCAGGATCAATCCCCCCTCATGGAATCCCCTCAGAGGATCCCCCCTCAGAGGATCCCCTCAGGATTGATCCCCCCTCATGGAATCCCCTCAGGATCCCCCCTCAGCCCCCTCAGGATCAATCCCCCCTCACAGGATCCCCCCCTCAGTCCCCTCAGGATCGATCCCCCCCAAATCCCCCATTTTCCCCCTTTTTATCCCCCTATTTCCCCCCAAATCTGCTTTTCCCCCGCCCCCTAAATTAAATTCTCTTTTTTCTCCCCCCTTTCCCTCCATATATCCCAAAATCCTCACATAAATTTCCCTTTTTTCCCCTCAAAACGTTCCTGGATTTCTTTCTGGTTTTGTCCTTCCTGAGGACACTGAACCCCTCCTTGGGACCCCCCCCCAACCTGAGACCGTTCTATTCCCAATCTAATTTTTTGGGAATTCCGTATGAAAATCCCAATTATGGTTTTGGGAATCCCATTTGGAAATCCCATTTGTGGTTTTGGAAATTCCATTTAAAAACCCCAATGATGGTTTTGGGAATCCTGTTTGGAAATTCCCCAAAAATCCAAATTTGCCTCATCCATGAGGAAATCCCAATTTCTTAGGAATTTTCTGCTCTGCTAATGCTGTTGGATAATGAAATTCCCAAATTAATTCCTAATTAATTCTCATTTTTTCCCCCAGCCTGGCGTTAGGAGCTCATCCCTGCAAGGCATCGAGGACTACCATGCCCTTAGGTAGGTGATTTAATAAATTAAATTAAATTAAATTAAAAAGAGGAAGAATGGAGAAAATGTCAAATAATTCAATTTTGATTATTTAATTGAAATGACATAATTTTAATTAAATAAAAAACTAAATGGAAAAAAGTAGGAATGGACTAATAACTGAAGAGAATTTAAATTAGTTAAATTTTAATTATTTAACGAAAATGAAAGAATTTTGTATTGTAATTACTTAATTTTTATTTTAGTATTTACTTTTAATTCTTGAATTATTCAATTATTTTTTGAATTCCTCCTGCCTGAGGAGCTCAAACTGTGGAGAGTTCCTTGCTCACCACAGATTGGGAAGGACATTTCCCACCTGGTGCTCCCTCATTTCCAGAATGAATAGTCATTAATTATCAATTATTAATCATTATTAATTAATAATTACTCCCATAATTAACCCAAATCCCCATTCCAGGTGCCATTCCCAGCCCCTGATGTGAGATGGCCACCCCGGAGCCCCCCCTGGGCGGGACCCCCTGGCTCTCTCCCAGTCCCCGAATCATTAATAATTATTATTAATTGTTAATAATTATTGCTAATAAATCATTAATTATTTATAATTATCACTAATTATTTCCATTATTAACCCATATTTCCCTGTTTCAGGTGCCATTCCCAGCCCCTGATGTGAGATGGCCACCCCGGAGCCCCCCCTGGGCGGGACCCCCTGGCTCTCCCTCAGTCCCAGAATCATTAATAGTTAATTATTAATTAATAAACATTAATTATTTCCATTATTAACCCTGATTTCCCCGTTCCAGGTGCCATTCCCAGCCCCTGATGTGAGATGGCCACCCCGGAGCCCCCCCTGGGCGGGACCCCCCGGCCCGGCCCCTCCCCCGGGCCCGGCCCCTCCCCCAGCTCCATGCTGGGCCCTTCTCCCGGCCCCTCCCCCGGCTCCGGCCACTCGGGCCACTCGGGCCACGCGCTGCCGGCGCCGGGCTACGCTCCCGACACCATCCACCCCCTGCACAAGGTGAGTGAGGGGCCCAGGACCCCAAAATCCCTGAGCTCAGAACCCCAAAATCCCTGAGCTCGGAGTCAGAGAATCCCAGAGCTCAGAACCCCAAAATCCCTGAGCTCAGAATCACAGAACCCCAGAATCCCTGAGCTCGGAATCACAGAACCCCAAAATCCCTGAGCTCAGAACCCCAAAATCCCTGAGCTCAGAACCCCAAAATCCCTGAGCTCGGGGTCACAGAATCCCAGAGCTCAGAACCCCAAAATCCCTGACCTCGGAGTCACAGAACCCCAAAATCCCTGAGCTCAGAACCCCAGAATCCCTGAGCTCAGAACCCCAGAATCCCTGAGCTCAGAACCCCAAAATCCCTGAGCTCGGAGTCACAGAACCCCAAAATCCCAGAGCTCGGAGTCACAGAACCCCAGAATCCCTGAGCTCAGAACCCCAAAATCCCAGAGCTCAGAATCCCAAAATCCCTGAGCTCAGAACCCCAAAATCCCTGAGCTCGGAGTCACAGAACCCCAAAATCCCAGAGCTCAGAACCCCAAAATCCCTGTGCTCAGAGTCACAGAACCCCAGAATCCCTGTGCTCAGAACCCCAAAATCCCTGAACTCGGAGTCACAGAACCCCAAAATCCCAGAGCTCAGAGTCACAGAACCCCAGAATCCCTGAGCTCAGAACCCCAAAATCCCTGAGCTCGGAACCCCAAAATCCCTGAGCTCGGAATCACAGAACCCCAGAATCCCTGACCTCGGGGTCACAGAACCCCAAAATCCCTGAGCTCAGAACCCCAGAATCCCTGAGCTCAGAACCCCAAAATCCCTGACCTCAGAGTCACAGAATCCCAGAGCTCAGAACCCCAAAATCCCTGAGCTCAGAACCCCAGAATCCCTGAGCTCGGAGTCACAGAACCCCAAAATCCCTGACCTCAGAACCCCAAAATCCCTGAGCTCAGAACCCCAGAATCCCTGAGCTCGGAGTCACAGAACCCCAAAATCCCTGACCTCAGAACCCCAAAATCCCTGACCTCAGAACCCCAAAATCCCTGAGCTCGGAGTCACAGAATCCCAGAGCTCAGAACCCCAGAATCCCAGAGCTCTAAGTCACAGAACCCCAAAATCCCTGAGCTCGGAGTCACAGAACCCCAGAATCCCTGAGCTCTAAGTCACAGAACCCCAGAATCCCTGAGCTCAGAACCCCAAAATCCCTGAGCTCAGAACCCCAGAATTCCTAACCTCGGAGTCACAGAACCCCAGAATCCCTGAGCTCGGAATCCCAGAATTCCAGAATCCCAGAATTCCAGATCTCAGAATCACAGAACCCCAAAATCCCTGAGCTCAGAACCCCAAAATCCCTGAGCTCGGAGTCTCAGAACTCCAGAATCCCAGAGCTCAGAATCACAGAACCCCAAAATCCCAGAGCTCAGAACCTCAAAATCCCTGAGCTCAGAGTCACAGAACCCCAGAATCCCTGAGCTCAGAGTCACAGAACCCCAGAGCTCAGAACCCCAAAACCCCAAAATCCCTGAGCTCAGAACCCCAAAATCCCTGAGCTCGGAGTCACAGAACCCCAAAATCCCAGAGCTCAGAACCCCAGAATCCCTGAGCTCAGAGTCACAGAATCCCAGAGCTCAGAATCCCAGAATCCCAAAATCCCAGACCTCAGAATCACAGAATCCCTGACCTCGGAGTCACAGAACCCCAAAATCCCTGAGCTCAGAACCCCAGAATCCCAGAGCTCGGAGTCACAGAACCCCAGAATCCCAGAGCTCAGAACCCCAAAATCCCTGAGCTCAGAATCACAGAACCCCAAAATCCCTGACCTCGGAGTCACAGAACCGCAGAATCCCAGAATTCCAGACCCCAGGATCCCAGAACCCCAAAATTCCAGACCTCAGAACCCCAAAATCCCAGACCTCAGAATCACAGAACCCCACAATTCCAGACCACAGAATTCCAGAATCCCAGACCTCAAAATCCCAGAATTCCAGACCTCAGAATCCCAGACCCCAGAACCCCACAGTTCCAGACCTCAAAATTCCAGAATCCCAAAATTCCAGACCTCAGAATTCCAGACCCCAAAAACCCAGAATCCCACAATTCCAGACCTCAGAATTCCAGACCTCAGAATCACAGAATTCCAGAATTCCAGACCTCAAAATCCCAGCATTCCAGACCCCAGAATTCCAGACCTCAGAATCACAGAATCCCAAAGTCCCAGACCTCAGAATTCCAGAATTCCAGACCTCAAAATCCCAGAATCTCGCAATTCCAGACCTCGGAATCCCACAATTCCAGAATCCCACAATTCCAGACCTCAGAATCCCACAATTCCAGACTCCCAGAATTCCAGAATCTCGAATTTCTGGGAATAATAAAACGGATTTTCCAATTCCCTGGGAATTCTGTGGGGTGGATGGAGATGGGAACAGAATTTCCTTCAGGAATTCTCTGATTTTTTTTGGGATTTTTTTATTTTTGCAGCCCCTGGACTCGATGCACGAGAAGGGAATGGCGGAGGATCCTCGTTACGGGCAGATGAAGGGAATGGGGATGCGCCCGGGGGGGCACGCGGGGATGGGACCCCCCCCCAGCCCCATGGATCAGCATTCCCAAGGTTGGGATCGTGGGAAAATCACGGGAAAATTCTTGGGACAATCCTGAGAAAATCCTTGGGACAATCCCTGGAAAATCCTTGGATTTTGGGAGGTTTTGGGTGTTCCCAAAATTGGGATTGTGGGAAGGGGAGAAAGGAGAGGAACCGTCTCCATATCTTGGATTTTGGGAGGGTTTCAGCATTCCCAAATTTGGGATCGTGGAAAAAGGGGAGAAATTGTGTCCAAATCCTTGGGAAATCCCGGGAAAATCCTTGGATTCTTTGAGGTTTTTCAGCATTCCCAAAATTGGGATTGTGGGAAGGGGAGGAACGGTGTCCAAATCCTGGATTTGGATTTTGGGAGGTTTTCAGCATTCCCAAAATTGGGATCGTGGGAAAATGAGGGAAATGGTGTCCAAATCCTTGGGAAATCCTGGGAAAATCCTTGGATTCTGGGAAGTTTTCAGCATTTCAGTGGGAAGGGGAGGAACTTAGTGCAAATCCTGAATTTGGATTTTGGGAGGGGATTCCTTGCTCTTTATTCCTGGTTAAGAGATTTGGGAACAGATTTCCCAATTCCAACTGCTCCAAGGATGGATTGGGAATGGGATTTCCCTTTCCGAATGCTTCAGGGATGGATTGGGAGTAAAATTCCCATTCCAATTGCCTCAGGGATGGAATTTCCAATTCCAGCTACCTCAGGGATGGATTGGGAATGGGATTTTCTATTCCAAATGCCTCAAGGATGGATTGGGAATGGAATTTCCAGTTCCAACTGCCTCAGGGATGGATTGGGAATGGGATTTCCCATTTCAGCTCTCTCAGGGATGGATTGGGAATGGGATTTCCCATTCCAGCTCTCTCAGGGATGGATTTGGAAGCAGATTTCCAATTCCAACTGCCTCAGAGATGGATTGGGAATGGGATTTTTCTTTCAAATACTTCAAGGATGGGTTGGGAATGGGATTTCACATTCCAGCTCTCTCAGGGATGGATTTGGAAGCAGATTTCCAATTCCAGCTGCCTCAGGAATGGATTTGGAATGGAATTTCCCTTTCTGAATGCTTCAAGGATGGGTTGAGAGTGGAGTTTTCCATTCCAACTGCCTCAGGGATGGATTGGGAATGGAATTTCCAGTTCCAAATGCCTCAGGGATGGGTTGGGAATGGAATTTCCAGTTCCAACTGCCTCAGGAATGGATTTGGAATGGAATTTCCCTTTCTGAATGCTTCAAGGATGGGTTGAGAGTGGAATTTCCCATTCCAACTCTCTCAGGGATGGATTGGGAATGGGATTTCCAGTTCCAAATGCCTCAGGGATGGGTTGGGAATGGAATTTCCAGTTCCAACTGCCTCAGGAATGGATTTGGAATGGAATTTCCCTTTCTGAATGCTTCAAGGATGGGTTGAGAGTGGAATTTCCCATTCCAACTCTCTCAGGGATGGATTGGGAATGGAATTTCCAATTCCAAATGCCTCAGGAATGGATTGGGAGTGAAATTCCCATTCCAAATGGCTCAAGGATGGATTGGGAATGGGATTTTCCATCCCAACTGCCTCAGAGATGGATTTGGAACGGGATTTCCCATTTCAATTGCCTCAAGGATGGATTGGGAATGGGATTTTCCATCCCAACTGCCTCAGGGATGGATTGGGAATGGGATTTCTCTTTCTAAATGCTTCAAGAATGGGTTGAGAGTGGAATTTTGCATCCCAACTGCCTCAGGGATGGATTGGGAATGGGATTTTTTCTTTCAAATACTTCAAGGATTGGTTGAAAGTGGAATTTTCCATTCCAGCTGCCTCAGGGATGGGTTGGGAATGGAATTTCCAGTTCCAGCTGCCTCAGGAATGGATTTGGAATGGGATTTTTCTTTCAAATACTTCAAGGATGGCTTTGGAATGGAATTTCCAATTCCATCAGGGATGGATTCAACATCTCCCCGTCCATTTTCCTTTGGGATTCAGGTTACCCATCCCCTCTGGGTGGCTCGGAGCACGCCTCCAGCCCGGTGCCATCCAACGGCCCCTCCGGCAGCTCAAACGCCTCAGGGATGGCTTGGGAATGGGATTTCACATTCCAGCTCTCTCAGGGATGGATTTGGAAGCAGATTTCCAATTCCAACTGCCTCAGGAATGGATTTGGAATGGAATTTCCCTTTCTGAATGCTTCCAGGATGGGTTGAGAGGTGAATTTTCCATTCCAGCTGCCTCAGGGATGGGTTGGGAATGGAATTTCCAGTTCCAAATGCCTCAGGAATGGATTTGGAATGGAATTCCCATTCCAGCTGCCTCAGGGATGGATTGGGAATGGGATTTCCCATTCCAACTGCCTCAAGGATGGGTTGAGTGTGGGATTTCCCATTCCAAATACTTCAGGGATGGATTTGGGAGCAGATTTCCCATTCCAGCTGCCTCAGGGATGGGTTGGGAATGGAATTTCCAATTCCATCAGGGATGGATTCAACACCTCCCCGTCCATTTTCCTTTGGGATTCAGGTTACCCATCCCCTCTGGGTGGCTCGGAGCACGCCTCCAGCCCGGTGCCATCCAACGGCCCCTCCGGCAGCTCGGCCGGCGGCTCCGGCGCCGCCCTGGACGGTTCCGGTTCCGACTCCCCGGCCCTGGGCCGCGGCCCTTCGCCCTTCAACGCCGCCCAGCTGCACCAGCTCCGCGCCCAGATCATGGCCTACAAGCTGCTGGCGCGGGGGCAGCCCCTTCCAGAGCATCTCCAGGTGGCCGTGCAGGGCAAGCGGCCGCTGCCGGGGATGCAGCCGCAGATTCCCGCTCTACCTCCGCCCGCCGGCGCCGCGCAGGGCCCGGGGCAAGCGCCCGGAGCGGGGCCGGCGCCGCCCGGGTATTCCAGACCTCACGGTGAGGAGGGGATGGGGGCAATGGGGAGGGGGTTGGGATCTACTGGGATGGGATGGGGATGGGTTTTGGGGGGTTCTAGGGGAGCTCATCCTTGTTCTGTCCTGGGATCCGTGGGGAGTTTGTCCCATTCTGTCCTGGGAGTTGTGGGGAGTTTTTCCTGGTGAGGAGGGGATGGGGGAAATGGGGAGGTGGTTGGGATCTCCTGGGATGGGTTTTGGGGGGTTCTAGGGGAGCTCATCCTTGTTCTGTCCTGGGATCCGTGGGGAGTTTGTCCCATTCTGTCCTGGGATCTGAGGGGGGCTCATCCTGGGATCTGTGGGGTTTGTCCCGTTCTGTCCTGGGATCTGTGGGGAGTTTGTCCCATTCCATCCTGGGCTATGTGGGGAGTTTGTCCCGTTCTGTCCTGGGATCTGTGGGAAATGTTTCTGGTTTCATCCTTGTTCTGTCCTGGGATCTGTGGGGAGTTTGTCCCGTTCCATCCTGGGATATGTGGGGAGTTTGTCCCGTTCTGTCCTGGGATATGTGAGGAACTCATCCCTTTCCATCCTGGGATCTGTGGGGTTTGTCCCTTTCCATCCTGGGATTTGTGGGGAGTTTGTCCCATTCTGTCCTGGGATCTGAGGGGGGCTCATCCCTTTTCATCCTGGGATTTGTGGGGAGTTTGTCCCATTCTGTCCTGGGATCTGAGGGGGGCTCATCCCTTTTCATCCTGGGATCTGTGGGGAGTTTGTCCTTGTTCTGTCCTGGGATCTGTGGGGAGCTTGTCCCATTCTGTCCTGGGATCTGTGGGGAGTTTGTCCCGTTCTGTCCTGAGATATGTGAGGAACTCATCCCTTTCCATCCTGGGATTTGTGGGGAGTTTGTCCCTTTCCATTCTGGGATTTGTGAGGAACTCATCCCCTTCCATCTCAGGTTATCCTGGGAAATCCAGGAGAGCTTGTCCCATTCTATCCCAGGAGATCGTTTGGTCCCAGTTTGGCCCAGTTGGCCCCAGTTTGAGTTTCCTCCTCCTCTCCCATCCACGTCCACGTCCATTCCAAAATTTGGGATTTAGGATCCATCCAAACTCCCTCAGGAATCATCAAAATCCTCATTAAATTTCCCTTTTTTCCCCCCCCTTTTTTCCCTCCTTTTTCCCCTTTTTTCCCATTTTTTCCTAATTTTTGGGAATTTTCAGGAATAGGAGGGCCCAACATGCCCCCTCCTGGACCCTCAGGAGTTCCCCCGGGAATGCCGGGACAGCCCCCCGGGGGCCCCCCCAAACCCTGGCCTGAAGGTAAGACCCCAAAATTCACCAAATTCCTGTGAATTCACCCCAAATTTCACCAAATTCCTGTGAATTCACCCCAAATTTCCGAGCTCTGAGAGGGTGGGAATGGAAGAAAATTCCTGGTTAAAATCCTGGGATTTGGGCTGGAATTCTTATAATGTGGTTTAATTTCTTTTCCAAGGATTCCTCTGCTCATTCCAAGAGAAATATTTGGAATTTTTTAAGGAATTTTGCTTTGTTTTCTGGAAATTTGGGGGATTTAGAGCTGATTTCCAGTCAAATAATTGGATTTTTTTGGGGATTTAAGGTCGATTTCCCCAGAGTTTTGGGAGAAATTGGGATGAATTTCTCCACAAGCTCATTCTAAGTCAAATATTCAAATTTTTGTAGAATTCCCCTTAATTCCTGCCCAAATAATTCGATTTTTTTGGGGATTTAGGGTCAATTTCCACATAACTAAATAGGAATTTTAGGTGAAATGGGGATGAATTTCTCCACAAGCTCACCCCAAGTCAGATACTAAATTTTTGTGCAATTCCCTTGAATTCCTGCCCAAATAATTTCAAATAATTTCATTTTTTTGGGGATTTAGGGTCAATTTCCACATAATTAAATAGGAATTTTGGGTGAAATTGTAGTGAATTTCCAGAAGCTCATTCCAAGCCAGATACTCAAATTTCTATGTAACTCAACCTAATTCCTGCCCAAATAAATTGATTTTTTTGGTGAAATTCGAAGGTGTACCATTCCCAAAATCCCCGTTTTCCCCTCAGGGCCGCTGTCGGCGGCGGCTCCGGGCGGGGCCCCCCAGAAGCTGCTGCCGCCCCCTCCCGCCGGCCGCCCGTCCCCGGTGCCCCCGGCCGTGCCGCCCGCCTCGCCCGGGCCCCCCCCGCCCTCGCCGGGGCAGCCGGCGCCGCCAGCGCTGCCCATGCACGCCAAGCAGAACCGCATCACGCCCATCCAGAAACCGCGCGGGCTCGACCCCGTGGAGATCCTGCAGGAGAGGGAGTACAGGTACGGCCCTGCTGGGTGGGGTTCCTGCTTCCGGAGAGCTTCTGGAACCTTCCAGCTCCTCCTCGTCTTCGTTTCTCTCTTTTTTCCCTTCTTCATGAGACCTTCCATGTCCTCTTCTTAATTTCTCTCCATCTTTCTTTCATTCTTCATGAGATCTTCCATGTCCTCTTCATGAGATCTTCCGTGTCCTCTTCTTCTTAATTTCTCTCCATCTTTCTTTCATTCTTCATGAGATCTTCCACCTTCTCCTCTTCGTTTCTGTCCTTCTTTCTTCATGAGATCTTCTGGAGCCTTCCACCTCCTCTTCTTCGTTTCTCTCTTTCTCTCTTCCTTTCTTCATGAGATCTTCTGGAGCTTTCTACCTTCTCCTCTTCTCCATTTCTCTCCTTCTTCCTTCCCTTCTTCGTGAGACCTTCCATGTCCTCTTCTTCTTAATTTCTCTCCATCTTTCTTTTATTCTTCATGAGATCTTCCACCTCCTCCTCTTCATTTCTCTCCTTCTTTCTTCATGAGACCTTCTGGAGTTTTCTACCTTCTCCTCTTCTCTATTTCTCTCTTTCTTTCCTTCTTCATGACACCTTCTGGAGCTTTCCACCACCTCCTCCTCCATTTCTCTCCTTCTTTCTTCATGAGATCTTCTGGAGCTTTCCTCCTCCTCTTCTTCATTTCTGTTCTTCTTCCTTCCCTTCTTCATGAGACTTTCCATGTCCTCTTCTTCTTAATTTCTCTCCATCTTTCTTTCATTCTTCATGAGACCTTCCACCTCCTCCTCTTCTTCATTTCTGTCCTTCTTTCTTCATGAGATCTTCTGGAGTTTTCTACCTTCTCCTCTATTTCTCTCTTTCTTTCCTTCATGACACCTTCTGGAGTTTTCCACCACCTCCTCCTCCATTTCTCTCCTTCTTTCTTCATGAGATCTTCTGGAGCCTTCCACCTCCTCTTCTTCATTTCTCTCTTTCTTTCTTCCCTTCTTCATGAGACCTTCTGGAGCTTTCTACCTTCTCCTCTTCTTCATTTCTCTTCTTCTTCCTTCCCTTCTTCATGAGACCTTCTGGAGCCTTCCAGCTCCTCTTCTTCATGAGACCTTCCATGTCCTCTTCTTCTTAATTTCTCTCCATCTTTCTTTCATTCTTCATGAGACCTTCCATGTCCTCTTCTTCATTTCTCTCCTTCTTTCTTCATGAGATCTTCTGGAGCCTTCCACCTCCTCTTCTTCGTTTCTCTCTTTCTCTCTTCCCTTCTTCATGAGGCACCTCTGGGCCCTTTCTCTTCTTCATGAGACCTTCCAGCTCCTCCTCGTCTTCGTTTCTCTCTTTTTTCCCTTCTTCATGAGATCTTCCATGTCCTCTTCTTCTTAATTTCTCTCCATCTTTCTTTCATTCTTCATGAGATCTTCCACCTCCTCCTCTTCGTTTCTGTCCTTCTTTCTTCATAAGATCTTCTGGAGCCTTCCACCTCCTCTTCTTCATTTCTGTCCTTCTCTCTTCGTGAGATCTTCTGGAGCCTTCCACCTCCTCTTCTTCATTTCTCTCTTTCTCTCTTCCTTTCTTCATGAGATCTTCTGGAGCTTTCTACCTTCTTCTCTTCTTCATTTCTCTTCTTCTTCCTTCCCTTCTTCATGAGACCTTCCATGTCCTCTTCTTCTTAATTTCTCTCCGTCTTTCTTTCATTCTTCATGAGACCTTCCACCTCCTCCTCTTCTTCATTTCTCTCCTTCTTTCTTCATGAGACCTTCTGGAGTTTTCTACCTTCTCCTCTTCTCTATTTCTCTCTTTCTTTCCTTCTTCATGACACCTTCTGGAGCTTTCCACCACCTCCTCCTCCATTTCTGTCCTTCTTTCTTCATGAGATCTTCTGGAGCTTTCCTCCTCCTCTTCTTCATTTCTCTCTTTTTTCCCTTCTTCATGAGACCTTCCATGTCCTCCTCTTCATTTCTCTCCTTCTTTCTTCATGAGAATTTCTGGGGCCTCATCCCAAAATCCTTCCTCTTCCTCCTCCTCCTCCTCCACAGGCTCCAAGCCCGCATCGCCCACCGCATCCAAGAGCTGGAGAACCTCCCCGGCTCCTTGGCCGGAGACCTGAGGACCAAAGCCACCATCGAGCTCAAGGCTCTGAGGCTGCTCAACTTCCAGCGCCAGGTGAGAGCTGGGTTTGGCACCAGGAACCTCGGGGTGGCTCCCAGAAAACCCAGGATTTGGGAGCAGGAACGTTGTGGTGGTGGCTCCCGAAGAAACCAGGATTTGGGAGCAGGAACGTTGTGGTGGTGGCTCCCAAAAAAATCAGGATTTGGGAGCAGGAACGTTGTGGTGGTGGCTCCAAAAAACCCAAAATTTGGGAGCAGGAAGTTTGTGGTGGTGGCTCCCAAAAAAAACAGGATTTGGCAATGGTGGTGGCTCCAAAAAGAATCAGGATTTGGGAGCAGGAACCTTGGGGTTTGGGAGCAGGAGCGTTGTGGTGGTGGCTCCCAAAGAAACCAGGATTTGGCAATGGTGGTGGCTCCAAAAAGAACCAAAATTTGGGACCAGGAACTTTGTGGTGGTGGCTCCCAAGGAAACCAAAATTTGGGTGCAGGAACGTTCTGGTGGCTCCCAGAATGACCTCAGGGATGGTTTTTTTTGGAATTCCAGCTGCACCAGGATTTGGGAGCAGGAACATTGTGGTGGTGGCTCCCAAAGAAACCAAACTTTGAGAGCAGGAACGTTCTGGTGGCTCCCAAAGAAACCAGGATTTGGGAGTGGTGGTGGCTCCCAAAAGAACCAGGATTTGGGCGCAGGAACGTTGTGGTGGTGGCTCCCAAAAAAACCAAAAATTGGGCGCAGGAACGTTGTGGTGGCCCCCAGAACGACCTCAGGGATGTTTTTTTTTTGGGATTCCAGCTGCACCAGGAGCAGCGGGAGCACCACCAGGATTTGGGAGCAGGAACATTGTGGTGGTGGCTCCCAAAGAAACCAAAATTTGGGAGCAGGAACGTTGTGGTGGCTCCCAAAGAAACCAGGATTTGGGAGTGGTGGTGGCTCCCAAGGAAACCAAAATTTGGGCGCAGAAACGTTGTGGTGGTGGTGGCTCCCAAAAAACCTAAAATTTGGGCGCAGGAACGTTGTGGTGGTGGCTCCCAAACAAACCAGAATTTGGGAGCAGGAACCTTGGGGTGGCTCCCAAAAAACCCAGATTTGGGAGTGGTGGTGGCTCCCAAGGAAACCAAAATTTGCGCGCAGAAATGTTGTGGTGGTGGTGGCTCCCAAAAAACCCAAAATTTGAGCGCAGGAACGTTGTGGTGGCTCCCAAAGAAACCAGGATTTGGGAGTGGTGGTGGCTCCAAAAAGAATCAGGATTTGGGAGCAGGAACCTTGGGGTTTGGGAGCAGGAGTGTTGTGGTGGTGGCTCCAAAAAGAACCAAAATTTGGGACCAGGAACTTTGTGGTGGTGGCTCCCAAGGAAACCAAAAATTGGGCGCAGGAACGTTGTGGTGGCCCCCAGAAGGACCTCAGGATGGTTTCTTTTGGCGTTGCAGCTGCGCCAGGAGGTGGTGGTGTGCATGCGGCGCGACACGGCGCTGGAGACGGCGCTCAACGCCAAGGCCTACAAGCGCAGCAAGCGGCAGTCGCTGCGCGAGGCCCGCATCACCGAGAAGCTGGAGAAGCAGCAGAAGATCGAGCAGGAGAGGAAGCGCCGGCAGAAGCACCAGGTCGGGGCTTTCCTGGGAATCTGCGGCGCGGAATTCCAGGGATTTCAGGGAATTTTCTGGTTTGGGGGTTGGGGGACGTTGGCTCTGGGTGGTGGTGGTCGGTCAAAGGTTCGGTGGTGGCTGTTGAGAACGCTCAATGGCCCTTGGGACAACTTGATGGTTGTTGGGGCCGTACGATGGGTGCTGGGACCCTCTGGTGGTCATTGGGACCCTCTGGTGGTCATTGGGACCTTCTGCTGACCATTGGGACCCTCTGGTGGTCATTGGGACCTTCTGCTGACCATTGGGACCTTCTGCTGACCACTGGGACCATACAATGGCTGGTGGGACCCTCTGCTGACCACTGGGACTTTGTACTGACCATTGGGACCTTCTACTGACCTTTGGGACCTTCTGCTGACCATTGGGACCCTCTGATGGTCATTGGGACCTTCTGCTGACCACTGGGACCATACAATGGCTGGTGGGACCCTCTACTGACCATTGGGACCTTCTGCTGATCATTGGGACCCTCTGATGGTCATTGGGACCTTCTGCTGACCATTGGGACCATACAATGGCTGGTGGGACTCTCTGCTGACCATTAGAACCCTCTGCTGACCATTGGGACCTTCTACTGACCACTGGGTCCAAACAATGTCTTCTGGGATGCTCTGCTGACCATTAAGACCTTCTGCTGATCATGGGGACCCTTTGCTGACCATCAGAACCTTCTGCTGACCATTAGAACCTCCTGACCATCAGAACCCTCTCCTGACCATCAGAACCCTCTCCTGACCATGGGGACCTTCTCCTGACCATCAGGACCCTCTCCTGACCATCAGAACCCTCTCCTGACCATCAGAACCTTCTCCTGACCATCAGGACCCTCTCCTGACCATCAGAACCTTCTCCTGACCATTAGGACCTTCTCCTGACCATCAGAACCTTCTCCTGACCATCAGAACCTTCTCCTGACCATCAGAACCTTCTCCTGACCATCAGAACCCTCTCCTGACCATCAGGACCCTCTCCTGACCATTAGGACCTTCTCCTGACCACTGGGACCTTCTCCTGACCATTAGGACGTTCTCCTGACCATCAGAACCCTCTCCTGACCATTAGGACCTTCTCCTGACCATCAGAACCCTCTCCTGACCATCAGAACCCTCTCCTGACCATTAGGACCCTCTCCTGACCATTAGGACCTTGTCCTGACCATCAGAACCCTCTCCTGACCATTAGGACCTTGTCCTGACCATTAGGACCCTCTCCTGACCATCAGAACCCTCTCCTGACCATCAGCACCCTCCAATTCCCATCTCTCAGTTCCATCCAACCCCTCCAAACTTCTCCTGCCACCCCCACCGCGTTGACCTCCGTGTCCTCCTCCCCTTTCCCCACAGGAATACCTCAACAGCATCCTGCAGCACGCCAAGGACTTCAAGGAGTACCACCGCAGCGTCAGCGGAAAGATCCAGAAGCTGACCAAGGCCGTGGCCACCTACCACGCCAACACCGAGCGCGAGCAGAAGAAGGAGAACGAGCGCATCGAGAAGGAGAGGATGAGGAGGCTCATGGTGGGTGGGACACCGGGACAGACGGACGGGGTCGGGGTGGTCAGTGGTCCAGCAGTGGTGGCCTTCAGGGGCATGGTGGTGGGAAAGGTCTGGTCAGTGTTGGGTGAGGGTGTTGGGTTTTTCATGAGGAGCTTTGTGGGTGGTGCTAAGGTGGAGATGTGTCCATCTGCTGGAAGGTTGGAGGGGTGGGAAGTGTCCGATGGATGGATGGATGGACAGATGGATGGATGGATGGACGGTGTCCGATGGTTGGATGGATGGATGGATGGATGGATGGATGGATGGATGGATGGATGGATGGATGGATGGGATGGGATGGGATGGAATGGATGGATGGAGCAGATGGATGGATGGAGTCAAATGGTTGGATGGATGAATGGGATGGAATGGATGGATGGAGCAGATGGATGGATGGACAGTGTCCAGTGGATGGATGGATGGACAGATGGATGGAGAATGTTCAATGGTTGGATGGATGGATGGATGGATGGATGGAGCAGATGGATGGATGGACAGTGTCCAATGGATGGATGGTATGGATGGATGGATGGACAGTGTCCAATGGATGGATGGGATGGATGGATGGATGGACAGTGTCCAATGGATGGATGGATGGATGGTGTCCAATGGTTGGATGGATGATGGATGGATGGATGGGTGGACAATGTCCAATGGATGGATGGATGGATGGACAGTGTCCAGTGGATGGATGGATGGATGGACATTGTCCAATGGATGGATGGATGGACAGTGTCCAATGGTTGGATGGATGGATGGATGGATGGGCAGGCTGAGGATGAGGATGAGGAAGAGGATGAGGATGGTCCCTGACCTCTCCCTCCGGGCAGGCCGAGGATGAGGAAGGGGATGGGGATGAGGATGAGCATGGGGATGGGGATGAGGATGAGGATGAGGATGAGGAAGGGCTGAGGATAAGGAAGGGGATGAGGATGAGGATGAGGATGAGGATGAGGATGAGTCTGAGGATGAGGATGGTCCCTGAGCTCTCTCTCCCCCCGGGCAGGCCGAGGATGAGGAAGGCTACCGCAAGCTCATCGACCAGAAGAAGGACAAGCGCCTGGCCTACCTGCTGCAGCAGACCGACGAGTACGTGGCCAACCTGACCGAGCTGGTGAGGCAGCACAAGGCGGCCCAGGTGGCCAAGGAGAAGAAGAAGAAGAAGAAGAAGAAGGTGGGACAAGGGAGGAAGGCCAGGAGGGCGTTTGGAGGCAGTGCCAGGGCTGGGCTGCCCAGGCTGACTTCATCTCCTTCCTCCTCCTCCTCCTCCTCCTCTTCGTTTCTCTTTTTGCTCCTCTTTGTCTCTTCCCACCTTTTGTCTTCTCCTTCCTGTCCTTTTCTTCTTCCTCTTCATTTTCCTCTCCTTCCTCCTCCTCCTCCTCCTCCTCTCTTTTCCTTCTTCTCCTTCTTCTCCTTCACCTTCTTCTTCACCTTTTTCTTTTTCTTCTCCTTCTTCCTTTTCTCCTTGTCTTCCTTCCCGTTCTTCATCTCCTTCCCATCCTTTTTTCCTTCTCCTCCTCCTTCTCTTTCTCCTTCTTCTCCATCTTCTCCTTCCCCTCCTCCCTCTTCTTCTTCTTCATCTTCTTCTTCCTTCTCTCCTTCTTCTCCTTCTTCTTCTTCTTCTTCTTTTTCTTCTCTCATTTTCTTCTTCCCACCTTTCATCTCCTTCCCTTTTTTCTTCTCCTTCCCATCCTTTTTTCCTTCTTCTCCTCCTCCTTCTTCTCCTTCTTCTCCATCTTCTCCATCTTCTCCTCGTCCTTCTCCTTCTTCTCCTCCTCCTCCTCCTTCTTCTTCTCCTTCCCCTCCTCCCTCTTCCTCTTCCTCTTCTTCCTTTTCTTCATCTCCTTCTCCTTCTCCCTCTCCTTCTCTTCCTTTTTCCTTTTCTCCTCTCATTTTCTTCTTCCCGCCTTTCATCTCCCTCCCTTTTTTCTTCCTCTTCCTCCTCCTCTTCCTCTTCCTCCTGTCCCCGTTGTCCCCACAGAAGGCAGAGAACGCCGAGGGTCAGGCTCCGGCCATCGGCCCTGACGGGGAGGTGAGTCCCAAATCATCCCAGTCCTGGGGGGAATTTTGGGAGGAATTTTGGAGAATTCCCAATCCCAATCCTGGGAGGGATTTTTGGGGGGAATTTTGGGAATTTTTGAGAATTCCCAATCCCAGTCCTGGGGAGGATTTTTGGGGAGAATTTTTGGGAGTTTCCAAGAATTCCCAACGCCAGTTTGGGGGGGATTTTTGAGGTTGAAAATTCCCAATCCTGGGGGGGATTTTTGGGGGGAATTTTTGTGAATTCCCAATCCTGGGGGGGATTTTTGGGGGGAATTTTGGAGAATTCCCAATCCCAATCTGGAGGGAATTTTTGGGGGGAATTTTGGGAATTTTTGACAATTCCCAATCCCATTCCCAGCCCCTGGATGAGACCAGCCAGATGAGCGACCTCCCGGTGAAGGTGATCCACGTGGAGAGCGGCAAAATCCTGACGGGAACCGACGCGCCCAAGGCCGGGCAGCTGGAGGCCTGGCTGGAGATGAACCCGGGGTAAACTGGGAGCACTGGGAGTACTGGGAATGAGCCATGGGTATACTGGGAGCACTGGGAGCACTGGGAATGAGCCATGGGTATACTGGGAGCACTGGGAACACTGGGAATGAGCCATGGGTATACTGGGAGCACTGGGAATGGGGGGTTGGAGATGAACCCGAGGTAAACTGGGAGCACTGGGAACACTGGGAATCAGCCATGGGTATACTGGGAGCACTGGGAACACTGGGAATGAGCCATGGGTATACTGGGAGCACTGGGAATGGGGGGTTGGAGATGAACCCGAGGTAAACTGGGAGCACTGGGAACACTGGGAATCAGCCATGGGTATACTGGGAGCACTGGGAACACTGGGAATGAGCCATGGGTATACTGGGAGCACTGGGAACACTGGGAATGAGCCATGGGTATACTGGGAGCACTGGGAACACTGGGAATGAGCCATGGGTATACTGGGAGCACTGGGAACACTGGGAATGAGCCATGGGTATACTGGGAGCACTGGGAATGGGGGGCTGGAGATGAACCCAGGGTAAACTGGGAGCACTGGGAACACTGGGAATGAGCCATGGGTATACTGGGAGCACTGGGAGCACTGGGAATGAGCCATGGGTAAACTGGGAGCACTGGGAATGGGGGGCTGGAGATGAACCCGAGGTAAACTGGGAGCACTGGGAATACTGGGAATGAGCCATGGGTATACTGGGAGCACTGGGAATGGGGGGCTGGAGATAGACCTGAGGTAAACTGGGACTACTGGGAGCACTGGGAATACTGGGAATGAGCCATGGGTATACTGGGAGCACTGGGAATGGGGGGCTGGAGATGAACCCAGGGTAAACTGGGAATACTGGGAATTCTGGGAATTCCAGAGCCATTTCCATGTGGAATTCCATGGGGATATTGAGAATGGGAATACTGGGAATACTGGGAATGGGGGACTGGAACACTGGGAATCCTGGGGATTCCAGAGGCAACTCCATGTGGAATTCCATGGGAATATTTGGAACACTGGGAATACTGGGAATGGGAATTCCAGAGCCATTTCCATGTTTTGGAAAATTCCCATTTTTCCCCCGCCCAGGTACGAGGTGGCTCCGCGCTCCGACAGCGAGGAGAGCGGCTCCGAGGAGGAGGAGGAGGTGAGGAAGGCAGAATTTGGAAAATCAAATATTTTATTGATCTCACACCCCTTTAATTAACTCCACCCCCATAATCTCAGCATTCCCAATTAATTTTGGAATTTTGGTTTTTCTGTTTTGAACTGAAATTTTCCTTTTTTCTCCCCAGGAGGAGGAGGAGGAGCAGCCCCAGCCGGCCCAGCCAGCGCTGCCCGTGGAGGAGAAGAAGAAAATTCCAGACCCCGACAGCGACGACGTCTCGGAGGTGGACGCCCGGCACATCATCGAGTGAGCCTTCCTCCCTCTTCCTCCTCTTCGTCCTCTTCCTCCTCTTCTTTCTCTTCTTCCTCTCCTTCCTTCTCTTCCTCTTCTTCTTCTTCTTCGTCTTCTTTCTCCTCTTCCTCTTCCTCCTCTTCTTTCTCTTCTTGTTCTTCTTCTTCCGCCTCTTCCTCTTCTTCCTCTCCTTCATCTTCTTCCTCTCCTTCCTTTCTTCCTCCTCTTCTTCCTTTTCTTCTTCTTTGTCCTCTTCTTCCTCTCTTTCTGTTCTTTCTCTCTTCTTCTTCTTCCTCTTCTTCTTTCTCTTATTCCTCTCCTTCCTTCTCTTCCTCCTCTTCCTCGTCTTCCTCCTCTTCTTCTTCCTCTCTTCCTCTCCTTCCTCTCTTTCCTTCTCTTCCTCCTCTTCCTCTTCTTCCTCTCTTCCTCTTCTTCCTCTTCCTCCTCTTCTTCCTCTTCTTCTTCTTCTGCCTCTTCCTCTTCTTCCTCTCCTTCCTTTCTTCCTCCTCTTCTTCCTTTTCCTCTTCTTCCTCTCTTTCTGTTCTTTCTCTCTTCTTCTTCTTCCTCTTCTTCTTTCTCTTCCTCTCCTTCCTCTCCTTCCTCCTCTTCCTCCTCTTCCTCCTCTTCCTCTTCTTCCTCTTCTTCCTCCTCTTCCTCCTCTTCCTCCTCTTCCTCCTCTTCCTCCTCTTCCTCCTCTTCCTCCTCTTCCTCCTCTTCCTCCTCTTCCTCCTCTTCCTCCTCTTCCTCTTCTTCCTCTTCTTCCTCTTCTTCCTCTTCTTCCTCTTCTTCCTCTCCTTCCTTCTTTTCCTGTCTTCTTCTTCTTCTTCTTTTTCAGCTCCATGACTCTTTATCCCATTTTCCCCCATTTTCCCCCATTATTTCCCCCCATTTTCCCCATTCCTGGTGCTCCCTGACCCTTCATCCCGGTTTCCCGCCCCGTTTTTCCGGGCAGGAACGCCAAGCAGGACGTGGACGACGAGTACGGCGTCTCGCAGGCGCTGGCGCGGGGGCTCCAGTCCTACTACGCCGTGGCACACGCCGTCACCGAGCGCGTGGACAAGCAGTCGGCCCTGATGGTCAACGGCGTCCTCAAGCAGTACCAGGTGAGGAGAAAAGGGTGGCATCTGGAGATGGATGGAGATCTGAGGTGGGACAATGGGATCTGAATGGAGATCTGAGGTGGGATCTGGAGATGGATGGAGATCCGAGGTGGGACAATGGGATCTGGATGGAGATCTGAGGTGGGACAGTGGGATTGAGGAGCTGGATGGAGATCTGTGGTGGATCTGGAGCTGGATGCAGGGTGGGATGAAGATCTGAGGTAGGATATAGAGATGGATGGAGATCTGAGGTGGATCTGGAGATGGATGGAGATCTGAGGTGGGATCTGGAGATGGATGGAGATCTGAGGTGGGATATAGAGATGGATGGAGATCTGAGGTGGGATCTGGAGATGGATGGAGATCTGAGGTGGGACAATGGGATTGAGGAGCTGGATGGGGCACGCCGTGGCACACGCCGTCACCGAGCGCGTGGACAAGCAGTCGGCCCTCATGGTCAACGGCGTCCTCAAGCAGTACCAGGTGAGGAGATGGTGGAGATACGAGGAGAAAATGGGGATGGGATGGTGGCATCTGGAGATTGAGGAGCTGGATGGAGATCTGAGGTGGATCTGGAGCTGGATGCAGGGTGGGATAAAGATCTGAGATGGGACAACGGGATTGAGGAGCTGGATGGAGATCTGAGGTGGGATCTGGAGATATGAGGTGGATCTGGAGGTGAATGCAATGTGGGATGAAGATCTGAGGTGGGATCTGGAGCTGGCTGAAGATCTGAGGTGGGATCTGGAGCTGGCTGAAGATCTGAGGTGGGATCTGGAGCTTCATGGAGATCTGAGGTGGGATCTGGAGATGGATGGAGATCTGAGGTGGGATCTGGACCTGGCTAAAGATCTGAGGTGGGATCTGGGGCTGGATGGAGATCTGAGGTGGGATCTGGACCTGGCTAAAGATCTGAGGTGGGATCTGGAGATGGATGGAGATCTGAGGTGGGATCTGGACCTGGCTAAAGATCTGAGGTGGGATCTGGAGCTTCATGGATATCTGAGGTGGGATCTGGAGCTTCATGGAGATCTGAGGAGGGATCTGGAGCTGGATCTCCATCCCACCTAGATCAAAGGCCTGGAGTGGCTGGTGTCCCTCTACAACAACAACCTCAACGGGATCCTGGCCGACGAGATGGGCCTGGGCAAGACCATCCAGACCATCGCCCTCATCACGTACCTGATGGAGCACAAGAGGATCAACGGCCCCTTCCTCATCATCGTCCCGCTCTCGTGAGTTCCTGGAGATCCGAAAGTCCCAAAATCCCTGAAATGTCCCAAAATTCCCACCCTCGTTCCATGTGGAGAACCAAAATTCCCTTTTGTCCGTCTGTCTTTCCCCGCAGGACTTTGTCCAACTGGGCCTACGAGTTCGACAAGTGGGCTCCGTCCGTGGTCAAGGTCTCCTACAAGGTCAGCCACAAATTCCTTGGATTCCGTTTCCTTGGATTCCATCTCCATTCCAAGCTTCCATTTTCCTCTTCCTGCTCTGGAGGACTTGGGTCCCACCTCCAAATCCATGAAAATCCCCAAAAATCCACAAAAATTCCCGGTTTTGGTCGTTCCTCAGCAGCAGGAGACCCCAAAACCTCCTCACCTTTTTGGGTAACACCCCCATTTTTCTGGGAATTTTGACATTCCCGGTCGGAATTGTCCCCCCAGGGCTCTCCGGCGGCGCGCCGCGCCTTCGTCCCGCAGCTCCGGAGCGGGAAGTTCAACGTTCTCCTCACCACCTACGAGTACATCATCAAGGACAAGCACATCCTGGCCAAGGTGAGTTTGGGAGGAAGTTCTCAAGAACGTAGAACCTAAAAATGGAATCAGGGTGGAAGGAAGGAGAAGAATAATTGAGGTCAAAATTTGGTTTTTCAGGTTCTTCTTTCTTAATTTTTGAGGGTCTCTCGTATTTTTCTTAGTAACCTCCATGAATTCCAGAAGGTTGGGCTGAATTGGGTGGAACTAGAAGGTCCTGAGAAAATTCTGCTCAAATTCTTCTCAAATTTTTCTAAAGCTCTTCTCAAATTCTTCTCAAATTCTTCTCAAATTCTGCTAAAACCATTTCTGGCTGGTGCCCACCTGAGATGTTCTTCTCCATTTCTCCTGTTCCCCACAGGTCCACTGGAAGTCCATGATGGTGGAATTTGGGTTCTCAGCTTCTTCTTTCTTATTTTTTGAGTCTCTTTCTTATTTTATCCAGTTTGTCTTAGTAACCTCCATGATTTCCAGAAGTTCCTGAGAAAATTCTTCTCAAATTCTTCTAAAGTTCTTCTAAAGTTCATGTAAAATTCTTCTCAAATTCTTCTCAGGTTCTTCTGAAGTTCTTCTAAAGTTCTTCTCAAATTCTGCTACAACCATTTCTGGCTGGTGCCCACCTGAGATGTTCTTCTCCATTTCTCCTGAGATGTTCTTCTCCATTTCTCCTGAGATGTTCTTCTCCATCTTCCCCCCAGATCCGCTGGAAGTACATGATCGTGGACGAAGGCCACCGCATGAAGAACCACCACTGCAAGCTCACCCAGGTCCTCAACACCCACTACGTGGCCCCGCGGCGCCTCCTCCTCACCGGGACCCCCCTGCAGAACAAACTCCCCGAGCTCTGGGCCCTCCTCAACTTCCTCCTGCCCACCATCTTCAAGAGCTGCAGCACCTTCGAGCAGTGGTTCAACGCGCCCTTCGCCATGACCGGCGAGAAGGTGCTGGAAAAATGGGTGGGGAGGAGATGGAGATGGTGGGAGGTGCTGGAGGTGGGCTTGAGGTTGGTGGGGATGGATCTGGAGGGGTTGGGAGGGTTCCTGGAGTTCTGGGAGGTGGATCCGTGTCTTTGGTGGATCTGGAGATGTTGGATCAGTGTCTGGAATGGATCTGGAGAAGTTTGAGGTGGCTCTGGAGCTCTGGGAGGTGGATCCGTGTCTGGAATGGATCTGGAGATGTTGGATCAGTGTCTGGAATGGATCTGGAGAAGTTTGAGGTGGCTCTGGAGCTCTGGGAGGTGGATCCGTGTCTGGAATGGATCTGGAGATGTTGGATCAGTGTCTTTGATGGATCTGGAGGGCTTGGGAGTGTTTCTGGAGCTCTGGGAGGTGGATCAATGTCTGGAATGAACCTGGAGAAGTTGGAAATGGCTCTGGAACTGTGGATCAGTGTCTTGGATGGATCTGGAGGGCTTGGGAGTGGTTCTGGAGCTCTGGGAGGTGGATCAGTGTCTTTGATGGATCTGGAGATGTTGGAAATGGCTCTGGAACTGTGGATCAGTGTCTTTGACGGATCTGGAGAAGTTTGAGGTGGCTCTGGAGCTCTGGGAGGTGGATCAGTGTCTGGAATGGATCTGGAGAAGTTGGATCAGTGTCTTGGATGGATCTGGAGGGCTTGGGAGGGTTCCTGGAGCTCTGGGAGGTGGATCAGTGTCTTTGATGGATCTGGAGAAGTTTGAGGTGGCCCTGGAGCTCTGGGAGGTGGATCAGTGTCTTTGATGGATCTGGAGATGTTGGATCAGTGTCTTTGATGGATCTGGAGAAGTTTGGGATGGATCTGGAGCTCTGGGAGGTGGATCAGTGTCTTTGATGGATCTGGAGATGTTGGATCAGTGTCTGGAATGGATCTGGAGATGTTGGATCAGTGTCTGGAATGGATCTGGAGGGCTTGGGAGGGTTCCTGGAGTTCTGGGAGGTGGATCAGTGTCTTTGGTGGATCTGGAGATGTTGGATTAGTGTCTTTGATGGATCTGGAGAAGTTTGAGGTGGCTCTGGAGCTCTGGGAGGTGGATCAGTGTCTGGAATGGATCTGGAGATGTTGGATCAGTGTCTTTGATGGATCTGGAGAAGTTTGAGGTGGCCCTGGAGCTCTGGGAGGTGGATCAGTGTCTTTGATGGATCTGAAGATGTTGGGAGGGGCTCTGGAGCTCTGGGAGGTGGATCAGTGTCTGGAATGAACCTGGAGAAGTTGGAAATGGCTCTGGAACTGTGGATCATTGTCTTTGATGGATCTGGAGGGCTTGGGAGGGTTCCTGGAGCTCTGGGAGGTGAATCAGTGTCTGGAATGGATCTGGAGATGTTTGAGGTGGTTCTGGAGCTCTGGGAGGTGGATCAGTGTCTTTGATGGATCTGGAGAAGTTTGAGGTGGCTCTGGAGCTCTGGGAGGTGGATCAGTGTCTGGAATGAACCTGGAGAAGTTGGAAATGGCTCTGGAACTGTGGATCAGTGTCTTGGATGGATCTGGAGAAGTTGGATCAGTGTCTTCGATGGATCTGGAGAAGTTTGAGGTGGTTCTGGAGCTCTGGGAGGTGGATCAGTGTCTGGAATGGATCTGGAGATGTTGGATCAGTGTCTGGAATGGATCTGGAGAAGTTTGAGGTGGCTCTGGAGCTCTGGGAGGTGGATCCGTGTCTTTGATGGATCTGGAGAAGTTGGGGATGGTTCTGGAGCTCTGGGAGGTGGATCAGTGTCTGGAATGAACCTGGAGAAGTTGGAAATGGCTCTGGAACTGTGGATCAGTGTCTTGGATGGATCTGGAGGGCTTGGGAGTGGTTCTGGAGCTCTGGGAGGTGACATCCCACCAGGAATTGGGGCTCAGGAGGTTCTTGGAGCGTTTTGGGACGTTGGGAGGGTCCACCCGCTCCCGTTCCTGGTGACAATCCCCGCTCCTGCTGCCGGTTCCAGGTGGACCTGAACGAGGAGGAGACCATCCTCATCATCCGCCGTCTGCACAAGGTGCTCCGGCCCTTCCTGCTGCGGCGCCTCAAGAAGGAGGTGGAGGCTCAGCTGCCAGAAAAGGTGACACCGGAAGGTCCCCATGCCTGGAGACCACCAAGGGGGGTCCATCCTGGGAGATGGACATGGAGCTTCATCCCACTCCAGAACCATCGATGGGATGGGATGGGATGGGTTGGGTTGAGCAGATGGTTGGGTTGGGTTGGGTTGAGCAGATGGTTGGGTTGGGTTGAGCAGGATTTTTGGGTTTGGTTAAGCAGATGTTTAGGTTGGGTTTGGTTGAGCAAATGGGTTGGGTTGAGCAAATGGTTGGGTTGAGCAGGATTTTTGGGTTTGGTTGAGCAGATGGTTGGGTTGGGTTGAGCAGATGTTTGGGTTGGGTTTGGTTGAGCAGATGGTTGGGTTTGGTTGAGCAGGATTTTTGGGTTTGGTTGAGCAGATGTTTGGGTTGGGTTTGGTTGAGCAAATGGTCGGGTTGGGTTGAACCAATGGTTGGGTTGAACCAATGGTCGGGTTAGGTTGCACCAATGGTTGGGTTGGGTTGGGATGAACCAATGGTTGGGTCGCACCAATGGTTGGGTTGCACCAATGGTTGGGTTAGGTTGCACCAATGGTTGGGTTGAACCAATGGTCGGGTTGGGTTGCACCAATGGTTGGGTTGAACCAATGGTTGGGTTGGGTTGGGTTGGGATGAACCAATGGTTGGGTTGCACCAATGGTTGGGTTGGGTTGCACCAATGGTTGGGTTGCACCAACGGCTGTCTCCTGGCAGGTGGAGTACGTCATCAAGTGCGACATGTCGGCGCTGCAGCGCGTCCTCTACCGGCACATGCAGGCCAAGGGCGTCCTCCTCACCGACGGCTCCGAGAAGGACAAGAAGGTCTGGAGCTGGCAATTTGGGAATGCTGGGCGTGGGGTTGTCATCTCCACTCTTGGGTTGGGTTGGGTTAAACCAATGGTTGGGTTGGGTTGAGGAGATGGTTGGGTTGGGTTGGGTTTAACAGATGGTTGGGTTGAGCAGGTGCTGGGGTTGGGTTGGGTTGGGTTGAACCAATGGTTGGGTTGAGCAGATGGTTGGGTTAGGTTGGGTTGAGGAGGTGGTTGGGTTGGGTTTGGTTGAATGGATGGTTGGGTTGGGTTGAGGAGATGCTTGGGTTGAACCAATGGTTGGGTTGAATCAATGGTTGCGTTGAGCAGATGTTTGGGTTGGGTTGGGTTGAATCAATGGTTGGGTTGAGCAGGTGCTGGGATTGGGTTGGGTTGGGTTGGGTTGGGTTGAACCAGTGGTTGGGTGTGGTTGAACCAATGGTTGGGTGAAATTATTGAAATCAATTTATTTATTAATTTTTTAATTTATTTTAATGTCTCCGAGCTCCTTTTTGGGGCTGTCAACTCCCAGTCAATGATCCCAAACATTCCTGGGAGTTCTGGACTGGTGAATAAGGGGAAGAACCCAGAATTAATTTGGAATTTTTAACCCCAGCATTAATTAATTTGGGGTTTTTAACCCCACCATTAATTTGGGTTTTTAAGCATTAATTAATTTGGGTGATGAGTTAATGAATTTTTAACCTTCCTGGCAGGGCAAAGGAGGCACCAAGACCTTGATGAACACCATCATGCAGCTGCGCAAGATCTGCAACCACCCCTACATGTTCCAGCACATCGAGGTGGGGCCGGAGAGAGGAACCCAAAATGGCAAAAATCCCAAAAGGGTTAAACCTGGGAGACACAGGGATGGACCAGAAATGGGATAAACCCAACTGGGATAAACCCAACTGGGATAAACCCGGGAGAGCCAGGGATGGACCAGAAATGGGATAAACCCAACTGGGATAAACCCAACTGGGTTAAACCCAGGAGAGCCAGGGATGGACCAGAAATGGGATAAATCCTAAAGAGTTAAACCCAGGAGAACCAGGGATGGATCAGAAATGGGATAAACCCAACTGGGATAAACCAAACTGGGATAAACCCAACTGGGTTAAACCCGGGAGAGCCAGGGATGGACCAGAAATGGGATAAACCCAACTGGGATAAACCCAACTGGGTTAAACCCAGGAGAGCCAGGGATGGACCAGAAATGGGATAAATCCTAAAGAGTTAAACCCAGGAGAACCAGGGATGGATCAGAAATGGGATAAACCCAACTGGGATAAACCAAACTGGGATAAACCCAACTGGGATAAACCCAGGAGAGCCGGGGATGGACCAGAAATGGGATAAACCCAAAAAGGCAAAAATCCCAAAGGGTTAAACCCGGGAGAGCCAGGGATGGATCAGAAATGGGATAAACCCAACTGGGTTAAACCCAGGAGAACCGGGGATGGATCAGAAATGGGATAAACCCAACAAAACTGGGATAAACCCAACTGGGTTAAACCCAACTGGGATAAACCCAGGAGAGCCAGGGATGGACCAGAAATGGGATAAACCCAACTGGGTTAAACCCAGGAGAGCCAGGGATGGACCAAAAAAAGGATAAACCCAAACCAGGGATGAACAAAAACCAAGGATAAACCCAACTGGGATAAACCCAACTGGGATAAACCCAACTGGGATAAACCCAACTGGGATAAACCCAGGAGAGCCAGGGATGGACCAGAAATGGGATAAACCCAACTGGGATAAACCCAACTGGGTTAAACCCAACTGGGATAAACCTGGGAGAGCCAGGGATGGACCAAAAATGGGATAAACCCAACTGGGATAAACCCTGGAGAGCCAGGGATGGATCAGAAATGGGATAAACCCAACTGGGATAAATCCTAAAGGGTTAAACCCAGGAGAACCAGGGATGGACCAGAAATGGGATAAACCCAAAAAGGCAAAAATCCCAAAGGGTTAAACCCGGGAGAGCTGGGGATGGACCAGAAATGGGATAAACCCAACTGGGATAAACCCAACTGGGATAAACCCAGGAGAGCCAGGGATGGACAAAAAAATGGGATAAACCCAACTGGGATAAACCAAAACAGGGTTAAACCCAGGAGAGCCTGGGATGGATCAGAAATGGGATAAATCCTAAAGAGTTAAACCCGGGAGAGCCAGGGATGGACCAGAAATGGGATAAACCCAAAAAGGCAAAAACCCTAAAGGGTTAAACCCGGGAGAACCAGGGATGGACCAAAAAAAATGGGATAAACCCAACTGGGATAAACCCAACTGGGATAAACCCAACTGGGATAAACCAAACTGGGTTAAACCCAGGAGAACCAGGGATGGACCAAAAAAAATGGGATAAACCCAACTGGGATAAACCCAACTGGGATAAACCCGGGAGAGCCAGGGATGGACCAGAAATGGGATAAACCCAAAAAGGCAAAAACCCCAACTGGGATAAACCCAGGAGAACCAGGGATGGACCAGAAATGGGATAAACCCAACTGGGATAAATCCTAAAGGGTTAAACCCGGGAGAGCCGGGGATGGACCAGAAATGGGATAAACCCAACAAAACTGGGATAAACCCAAACCAGGGATGGACAAAAACCAAGGATAAACCCAACTGGGATAAACCCAACTGGGTTAAACCCTGGAGAGCCAGGGATGGACCAAAAAATGGGATAAACCCAACTGGGATAAATCCTAAAGGGTTAAACCGGGAGAGCCAGGGATGGACCAGAAATGGGATAAACCCAACTGGGTTAAACCCAACTGGGATAAACCCAACTGGGATAAACCCTAAAGGGTTAAACCCAGGAGAGCCGGGGATGGACCAGAAATGGGATAAACCCAAAAAGGCAAAAATCCCACAGGGTTAAACCCAGGAGAGCCAGGGATGGACCAAAAATGGGATAAACTCAACTGGGTTAAACCCAGGAGAACCAGGGATGGACCAAAAATGGGATAAACCCAACTGGGATAAACCCAACTGGGATAAACCCAACTGGGATAAATCCTAAAGGGTTAAACCCAGGAGAACCAGGGATGGACAAAAAAATGGGTCAAACCCAACAAAACTGGGATAAACCAAAACCAGGGATGAACAAAAACCAAGGATAAACCCAACTGGGATAAATCCTAAAGGGTTAAACCCAGGAGAACCAGGGATGGACAAAAAAATGGGATAAACCCAACAAAACTGGGATTAACCAAAACCAGGATAAACCCAACAAAACCAGGATAAACCCAAAGCCAAGCTAAACCCAAGAAAGATTCACCAAATCAGGCCTGACTTTCCATCCTCTTCTTCAACGTCCTGAGGGAACTGGAGCTCCTAAAGACAACTCCAGATCTTTTTTGGGGCAATTTCTGCTGATTTCACACAATTTCTCCTCTTCATTCCAGGAATCCTTCTCAGAGCACTTGGGCTTCACGGGCGGGATCGTGCAGGGGTGAGTGACAAATTTTGGAATTGATAAATAAAAAATCCTTGAATTTAAAACCTCAAAACTTTCCTCGAGGTAGAAATTGAACCACCTCATGAATCCAGATGTTCCCACCAAATTTTCAACTTCCAAATCTCATTTTTTCATCTGATTTTGGTCATTTTTCCTCCATCCAAGGCTGGATTTGTACCGAGCCTCGGGGAAGTTCGAGCTCCTGGATCGGATCCTGCCCAAACTCAGGGCCACCAACCACAAGGTGCTGCTCTTCTGCCAGATGACCTCCTTGATGACCATCATGGAGGATTATTTCGCTTATCGTGGCTTCAAATACCTCAGGCTGGATGGTGAGTGCCCTCAAAATGCCCCCAAAATCCCCAATTTTCCCCTCAAAATCCCAATCCACCCCCAAAATCTCCGGTTTTCCCAATCTACACACAATTCATTGAATCCATCCCCAAAATGCCCCCCAAAATCCCCAATTTTCCCAAACCATCCCCCCAAAATCCCCAATTTTCTCAAACCACCCCCCCCCAAATCCCCAATTTTCTCCCCAAAATCCCCAATTTTCCCAATCCACCCCCAAAATCCCCAATTTTCCCCCCAAAATCCCCAATTTTCCCAAACCATCCCCCCAAAATCCCCAATTTTCCCAATCCACCCCCAAAATCCCCAATTTTCCCCCCAAAATCCCCAATTTTCCCCCCAAAATCCCCAATTTTCCCAATCCACCCCCAAAATCCCAAATTTTCCCCCAGAATCCTGATCCACCCCCGATGGGTTGGGACAAATCCCCAGTTTGGATTGGGAATGGGAATTCACTTCAATTCAATGGGGAATCTCATTCCCAACGCAACCTTCCGGAACCTTCTGGAACTGCCAGTCCCAATGGGACTGGGAATGGGAATTCAACTCAATCCAATGGGAATCCCATTCCAAAAGAACCTTCCGGAACCACCAATCCCAATGGGATTGGGATTGGGAATGGGAATTTAATTCAGTGGGGAATCCCATTCCCAATGGAACCTTCTGGAACCACCAATCTCAATGGGACTGGGAATGGGAATTCAACTCAATCCAATGGGGTAACCCCCATTCCCAATGGAACCTTCTGGAACCACCGATCCCAATGGGACTGGGATTGGTGATGGGAATTCAATCCAATGGGGAATCCCCATTCCCAATGGAACCTTCTGGAACCGCCAATCTCAATGGGACTGGGATTGAGAATTGGAATCCAACTCAATCCAATGGGAATCCCATTCCCAATGGAACCTTCCAGAACCTTCTGGAACCACCGATCCCAATGGGATTGGGAATGGGAATTCAACTCAATCCAGTGGGCATTCAATTCTATGGGGAATCCCATTCAGTGGGAATCCCATTCCCAACGGAACCTTCCAGAACATTCCAGAACCGCCAATCCCAATGGGATTGGGAATGGGAATTTAATTCCCAGTGGAACCTTCCGGAACCACCAATCCCAATGGGATTGGAAGTGGGAATTCCATTCAATCCAATGGGAATCCAATCCAATGGGGAACCCCCATTCCCCAACGGAACCTTCCATTGGGATTGAGAATGGGAATCCAACTCAATCCAACGGGGGAACCCCCATTCCCCAACGGAACCTTCCGGAACCTTCCGGAACCACCAATCCCAATTGGATTGGGAATGGGAATTCAACTCAATCCAATGGGAATTAAATTCTATGGGGAATCCTATTCAGTGGGACTCCCATTCCCTACGGAACCTTCCGGAACCACCAATCCCAATGGGACTGGGATTGAGAATTGGAATCCAACTCAAGCCAATGGGAATCCCATTCCCAACGGAACCTTTCGGAACCTTCTGGAACCACCGATCCCAATGGGATTGGGAATGGGAATTCAACTCGATCCAATGGGGAATCCCCATTCCCAACGGAACCTTCCAGAACCGCCACTCCCAATGGGATTGGGAATGGGAATTGAATTCAGTGGGGAATCCCATTCCATATGGAACCTTCTGGAACCACCATTCCCAATGGGACTGGGATTGGGAATGGGAATTGAATTCAGTGGGGAATCCCATTCCATATGGAACCTTCTGGAACCACCAATCCCAATGGGATTGGGAATGGGAATTTAATTCCCAGTGGAACCTTCTGGAACCACCAATCCCAATGGGACTGGGATTGAGAATTGGAATCCAACTCAATCCAATGGGGAATCCCATTCAGTGGGAATCCCATTCCCAACAGAACCTTCCAGAACCTTCTGGAACCACCGATCCCAATGGGATTGGGAATGGGAATTCCATTCAATTCAATGAGAAACCCATTCAATGGGGAATCCCATCCCCAACGGAACCTTCCAGAACTGCCAATCCCAATGGGACTGGGAATGGGAATTTAATTCCCAGTGGAACCTTCTGGAACCACCAATCCCAATGGGACTGGGAATGGGAATTCCATTCAATCCAATGGGAATCCAATCCAATGGGGAACCCCCATTCCCCAACGGAACCTTCTGGAACCACCGATCCCAATGGGACTGGGAATGGGAATTCAACTCAATCCAATGGGGAATCCCATTCCCAATGGAATTTTCTGGAACCACCGATCCCAATGGGACTGGGAATGGGAATTCAACTCAATCCAATGGGAATCCAATCCAATGGGGAACCCCTTTCCCAATGGAACCTTCCATTGGGATTGAGAATGGGAATCCAATGGGGAATCCCATCCCCAACGGAACCTTCCGGAACCCGGCCCCGGCGCCGCCGCTGACGCGCCCGTCTGCTTCGGGGGGTTCCAGGCACCACCAAGGCCGAGGACCGGGGGATGCTGCTGAAGACGTTCAACGAGCCCGGCTCCGAGTATTTCATCTTCCTGCTGAGCACGCGCGCCGGCGGCCTCGGCCTCAACCTGCAGTCGGCCGACACCGTCATCATCTTCGACAGCGACTGGAACCCCCACCAGGTAGGGCCGGGCCGAGGGGGAATCCCAACGGATCCGCGGAGTCGGAGGTGGAACCCCCCAAAAAAATCGGCTCTCGGAAATTTGGGGTGTTGAGAGGAAGGAAGGCGCCAAGGTCGGGGGGAAACGGAGCAAAACGGATTGGCAGAAAAACGGCGCAAAAAGGGAGCGAAAATGGCACCAAAATGGCACAAAAATGGCACCAAAAGGGCACAAAAGTCAACCCAAAACCCAACTGACCGATCCAAAAGCCAACTGACCCCAAAACTGGCACAAAAATTGACCCAAAACTCAACTGATTGACCCAAAAACCCAACTGACCCACCCAAAACCCAGCTGAACCCAAAAATGGCACAAAAATCAACCCAAAATTGACCGACCTGAAAAATGGCACAAAGATCAATCCAAAACCCAACTGACCCCAAAAATGGCACAAAAATCAACCCAAAACTCAACTCATCCATCCCTCCATCCGTCCATCCATCCCTCCAACCATTGGACTCTGTCCATCCACCCCCTTCATCATTGGCATTGATTCCCTGCAGATTTTTGAGGAAAAAAAACAGAGATTTTGAGGACAAAATCAGGATTTTTGAGGAAAAACCAGGAATTTTGAGGACAAAACCAGAGATTTTCTGGAAAAAAAACAGAGATTTTTGAGCTGTCACCCCAAAACCCCCTCAGGCCTCACCCCCCATGAACTTTGAGGACAATAAATTGAATTTTTGGCACCCCAGAGCCATCACCACCCCCATCATCCTTGGGATTGATTCCCTACAGATTTTTGAGGACAATAAATTGAATTTTTCAGGGATTTTGAGGCCAAAATTTGGATTTTTGAGGTATCACCCCAAATTCCCCTCAAACTTCATCCCAACATCTCCCCCCCACAAATTTTTGAGGACAATAAATGGAATTTTTCAGGGATTTTGAGGAAACAACCCTGAGATTTTTGAGCTATGTCCCCAAACCCCCTCAGGCCTCACCTCCCCACGAATTTTGAGGCCAATAAATCGATTTTTCAGGGATTTTTGAGGACAATAAATTGATTTTTTTGAGCTATCACCCCCAAACCCCCTCAGGCCTCATCCCCAATATCTCCCCCCATGAATTTTGAGGACAATAAATTGATTTCTCAGGGATTTTGAGAACAAAATTGGGGCAGATTTTGAGGACAAACCCAGGAGATTTATAGGAAAAATCAGCATTTTTGAGGCCAAAATTTGGATTTTTGAGGCAAATAAATCGATTTTTTTGAGCCACCACCCCCAAACCTCCTCAGGCCTCATCCCCAATATCTCCCCCCATGAATTTTGAGGCCAATAAATTGAATTTTTCAGGGATTTTTGAGGACACAATCGGGCATTTTTGAGCTATCACCCCCAAAGCCCCTTAGGCCTCACCCCCAATATCTCCCCCCATGAATTTTGAGGACAATAAATGGATTTTTCAGGGATTTTGAGGACAATAAATTGAATTTTTCAGGGATTTTGAGAACAAAATTGGGGCAGATTTTGGGGACAAACCCAGGGCAGATTTTGACGTCAAACCCAGGAGATTTATAGGAAAAATCAGCATTTTTGAGGCCAACATTTGGATTTTTGAGGCCAATAAATCGATTTTTTTTGAGCTCCCACCCCCAAACCCCCTCAGGCCTCCCCCCAAAGGGAATTCTGAGGCCAATCAATGGAGTTTTTACGGCATTTTGAGGCCAGTAAATCGATTTTTTCAGGGATTTTTGAGGACAATAAATTGATTTTTTTGAGCTACCACCCCCAAACCCCCTCAGGCCTCATCCCAATATCTCCCCCCACGATTTTGAGGACAATAAATTGAATTTTTCATGAATTTTAAGGAGAAAATCAGGATTTTTGAGGACAATAAACTGATTTTTTTGAGTTACCACCCCAAAACCCCCTCAGCCCTCACCCCAGCATCTCCCCCCACGATTTTGAGGACAATAAATTGAATTTTTCAGGGATTTTGAGGTCAAACCCAGGAGATTTTGAGGAAAAATCAGGATTTTTGAGGCCAAAATCAGGGATTTTTGAGCTATGACCCCCAAAACCCCCTCAGGCCTCACCCCCCCATGAATTTGGAGGCCAAGAAATTGAATTTTTTACGGCATTTTGAGGACAAACCCAGGAGATTTATAGGAAAAATCAGCATTTTTGAGGCCAAAATTTGGATTTTTGAGGCCAATAAATCGATTTTTTTGAGCCACCACCCCCAAACCCCCTGAGGCCTCCCCCCAAAGGGAATTTGAGGCCGACCAAGGGAATTTCTGGCGCCCAGGACCTGCAGGCCCAGGACCGCGCTCACCGCATCGGGCAGCAGAACGAGGTTCGCGTCCTTCGCCTCTGCACCGTCAACAGCGTGGAGGAGAAAATCCTGGCGGCCGCCAAGTACAAACTGAACGTGGACCAGAAGGTGATCCAGGCCGGGATGTTCGACCAGAAATCCTCCAGCCACGAGCGCCGGGCGTTCCTGCAGGCCATCCTGGAGCACGAGGAGCAGGATGAGGTAACAAAAATCAAAATATACACACGGGAGGGGGGGTTTGTTCATTTTAGGGGTAGGAAAAATTAAAAAAAATGAGAATTTTAGGAGTCAGGAAAAAAAAAACATTGGGAGTCGGAAAGAATGAGAATTTTTTAGGAGTCAAGGAAAAAAAAAGAGAATTTTGGGAGCCAGAAACAAAAATGGGAATTTTTTAGGAGTCAAACAAAACCAAAAAAGAGAATTTTGGGAGCCAGAAAAGAATGAGAATTTTAGGACTCAGGAAAGAAATATGAGAATTTTTGAAGAGTTTAAAAAAGAGACTTTTGGGAGTCAGAAAAATAAAAAAATGAGAACGTTAGGAGTCAAAAAACAAAAAGAGAATTTTGGAAAAAAAAAGAAAATTTTCAACCAAAACACCCCAAAAACATTAAAAAAAATCCAAACAAACCCAACCCCAAGAGCAGCGAGCGTGGCAGCTTGTTTGGAATTTTTGGGGGGAAAAAAATACGAAAAAAATATGAAAAAAATATGAAAAAAATATGAAAAAAATATGAAAAAAATACGAAAAAAGTATGAAAAAAATATGAAAAAAATATGAAAAAAATATAAAAAAATTAGAAAAAAAATAGAAAAAAAAAGACAAAAGGCCGTGGATTGGCAGCCCTGGAGACTGAACCGCTGTGTTTATCCACAGAGCAGACCGAGCGCGGGCGCCGCCTCCTCCCTGTGCCCGGGCGCGGAGGCGGAGGAAGCTCCTCTGAAGGTGAGCGGGGCCCTTCAGTCTCCACCGCCCACTCAATCCTCCCGCCGGCACCCGCACGCACTGGGCACAGGAATAGCCAAAAAAATGAATTTCAAGTGGCCAAAAGTCAGATTGAAATGGTCTGAGATGGCCAAAAGTGAGATTGAAGTAGCTTGAAATGGCCAAAAATAAGATTTAAATGGCTTGGAAGGGCCAAAAGTGGGATTGAAACTGATTGGAAGGAGCAAAAGTGAGATTGAAATGGTCTGAGATGGCCAAAAGTGAGATTGAAGTAGCTTGGAAGGGCAAAAAATGAGATTTAAATGACCAAAAATGAGATCTAAGTGGCCGAAAATGAGATTGAAATGGTGTGAGATGGCCAAAAGTGAGATTTAAATGGCCAAAACTGAGGTTGAAGTGGCCAAAAGTGAAATTGAAGTAGCTTGAAATGGCCAAAAATGAGATTTAAATGGCTTGGAAGGGCCAAAAGTGAGATTGAAGTAGCTTGGAAGGGCAAAAAATGAGATCTAAGTGGCCAAAAATGAGATTGAAATGGCTTGGAAGGACTAAAAATGAGATTGAAATGGCTTAGGAGGACCAAAAGTGAGATTGAAATGGATTAGAAGGGCCTGAAATGAGATTGAAATGGCCAAAACTGAGATTGAAGTGGCTTGGAAGGGCCAGAAATGAGATTTAAACAGACTGAGAGTGCCAGAAATGGGATTTAAATGGCTTAGAAGATCCAAAAGTGAGATTGAAATGGATTAGAAGAGCCAGAAATGGGATGTGAAGGGTCTGGAAGGGCCTGGGAAGGTCTCAGGAAGCTCCTCTGAAGGTGAGCGGGGCCCTTCAGTCTCCACCGCCCACTCAATCCTCCCGCCGGCACCCGCACGCACTGGGCACAGGAATAGCCAAAAAAATGAATTTCAAGTGGCCAAAAGTCAGATTGAAATGGTCTGAGATGGCCAAAAGTGAGATTGAAGTAGCTTGGAAGGGCAAAAAATAAGATTTAAATGGCTTGGAAGGGCCAAAAGTGGGATTGAAACTGATTGGAAGGACCAAAAGTGAGATTGAAATGGTCTGAGATGGCCAAAAGTGAGATTGAAGTAGCTTGGAAGGGCAAAAAATGAGATCTAAATGACCAAAAATGAGATTGATAATGGTGTGAGATGGCCAAAAGTGAGATTTACATGGCCAAAACTGAGGTTTAAGTGGCCAAAAGTGAGATTGAAGTGGCTTGGAAGGACTAAAAATGAGATTTAAATGGTTTAGGAGGACCAAAAGTGAGATTGAAGCAGATTAGAAGGGCCAGAAATGAGATTGAAAGGGCCAAAAGTGAGATTGAAATGGCTTGGAAGGGCCAGAAATGAGATTTAAACAGCCTGAAAGTGCCAGAAATGGGATTTAAATGGTCTGAGATGGCCAAAAATAAGATTGAAGTAGCTTGCAAGGGCAAAAAGTGAGATTGAAACAGCCTGAAAGTGACAGAAATGAGATTTAAATGCTTGGAAGGACCAAAAGTGAGATTGAAACAGCCTGAGAGTGTCAAGAATGAGATTGAAATGGTCTGAGATGGCCAAAAGTGAGATTGAAGTAGCTTGAAATGGCCAAAGATGAGATTTAAGTGGCCAAAAATGAGATTTAAATGGTTTAGGAGGACCAAAAGTGAGATTGAAACGGATTGGAAGTTCCAAAAGTGAGATTGAAATGGATTGAAAGGGCCAAAAATGAGATTGAACCAGATTGGAAAGACCAAAAGTGAGATTTAAACAGCCTGAAAGCGCCAGAAATGAGATTGAAATGGTCTGAAATGACCAAAAGTAGGATTGAAACAGCTTGAAAGGACCAAAAGTGAGATTGAAATGGCTTAGGAGGGCCAACAATGAGATTTAAACAGCCTGAGAGTGTCAGAAATGAGATTGAAATGGCTTAGAAGATCCAAAAGTGAGATTGAAATGGCTTAGAAGGACCAGAAATGAGATTTAAGTTGCCTGAGAGTGACAGAAATGAGATTTAAATGGCTTGGAAGGGCTAAAAGTGAGATTTGAATGGCTAAAAATGAGATTTAAGTGGCCAAAAGTGAGATTTAAACAGCCTGAAAGTGCCAGAAATGAGATTGAAATGGTCTGAGATGGCCAAAAGTGAGATTGAAGTGGCTTGGAAGGGCCAAAATGAGATTTAAATGGCCTGAGAGTGACAGAAATGGGATTTAAATGGATTAGAAGGGCCAAAAGTGAGATTTAAACAGCCTGACAGTGGCAAAAATGAGATTGAAATGGTCTGAGATGGCCAAAAGTGAGATTGAAACAGACTGGGAGTGACAAAAGTGAGATTTAAATGGCCTGAGAGTGACAAAAATGAGATTGAAATGGTCTGGAATGGTAAAAAGTGACATTGAAATGGCCTGGAAGGGTGAAAAGTGAGATTTAAACTTCCTGAGAGTGACAGAAATGAGATTTAAATGGCCTGAGAGTGTCAGAAATGAGATTGAAATGGCTTAGGAGATCCAAAAAAGAGATTTAAACAGCTTGGAAGGACCAAAAGTGAGATTGAAGTGGATTAGAAGGGTCAAAAGTGAGATTTCAACGGTCTGAGATGGCCAAAAGTGAGGTTGAAATGGATTAGAAGGGCCAAAAATGAGATTTAAGTGGCCAAAAATGAGATTGAAATGCCTTAGGAAGGGACAAAAATGAGATTGAAATGATTTGGAAGGATCAAAAAATGAGATTGAAGCGACTTAAACCAGCCAGAAATGAGATTGAAATGGGCAAAAGTGGGATTGAAGTGGCTTGGAAGGGCCAAAAATGAGATTTAAACAGCCTGAAAGTGCCAAAAGTGAAATTTAAAGATCCTGAGAGGGACGGAAATGAGATTGAAATGGTCTGAAATGGGCCAAAGTGGGATTGAAGTGGTTTAAGAAGAACCAAAAATGAGATTTGAATGGCCAAAAAAAAGATTTGAATGGCCAAAAATGAACCAAATTTGCTTGAAACTGGAAATGAGGTGAGGAAAAAAAAAAAGAATAAAAATACCTGAAAATGAGAAAAAATCAAATAAATGGAAACAACTCCAGATGGGCAAAAAATGAGTTGAAAATGACGCAGAAAAATTTCAAAAGAAGTTGAAAATGTTTCAAATTGAGATGGAACCAGCCTGAAATGAGTGGAAATATTAAAATTTAAACTCCCCAAATATGGGCAAATAAACCCCGTTTAAAACACTCAAATATAAGGAAAAAAATCGATTTAAATCACCCCCAAATGAGCCAAAAAAACCCCCATTGAAATCACCCAAAAGAGGAACAAAAATCCACTAAAACCACCCAAAAATGGGCAAAAAAACCCCATTGAAACCACCCAAAAAAACCTTTTTAAACCACCTAAAAAAGAGCAAAAAATTCCATTTATTGCACCCAATAATGAGCAAAAAACCCCAAAAGTCACCCAAAAAAACCCCATTGAAACCGCCCAAAAAGGGCAAAACAAAAATCTATTTGAACCACCCAAAACAGAGAAAAAAAACCCCAAAAAATCCATTGAAACCACCCAAAAATGAGCCAAAAATCCACCCAAAAATGATCAAATAATCCCAATTAAAGCACCCAAAAATGAGGCAAAAAGCCCCAAAAAATGACCCCAAAACTCCCCTAAAACCACCCAAAAATGGGCAAAAAAATCCACCCAAACCACCCAAACATGATCAAAAAATCCCAATTAAAGCACCCAAAAACGAGCAAAAAACCACCCAAGAATGAGCCAAAAAACCCCATTGAAAGCACCCAAAAACGAGCAAAAAAACCCAAAAATCCACCCCCCAAATCCCATTGAAACCACCCAAAAATGAGCCAAAAAACCCCAAACATCCACCCAAAAGTGAGCAAAAAACCCCCAAAATCCCATTTAAACCACCCAAAAATGAGCAAAAAATCCCAATTTAAGCATCGCAAAATGAGCAAAAAACCCCAAAAATCCCCCCCCCAAAAAAACCCATTTAGACCACCCAAAAATGAGCCAGAAAAACCCAATTAAACCACCCAAAAAAGAGATGAAAAACCAAAAAAAAAACACCCAAAAATGAGCAAAAAACCCCAATTAAACCCCCCAAAAACCGAGCAAAAACCCCAAAAAACGACCCCAAAATGCTCAAAAAGCCCCAAATGGCCCCAAAAGGGCCCCCGGAGGTCCCCGAGCCCGGGGGGGTCCCGGGGGTCTCCCCAAGGCCCAACTTTGGCTCTTGCAGGAGGAGGATGAGGTGCCCGACGACGAAACCGTGAACCAGATGATCGCCCGGCACGAGGAGGAGTTCGACCTCTTCATGGTGAGGAGGAGGAGGGAGGAAGGACAGACGGGAGGAGGAGGAGATGAGGAAGAGGTAGAGGAGATGAGGAGGAGGAGGAGCAGGAGATCAGGAGGAGGAGATGAGAACCTTGTGAGGAGGAAGAAGAGGAGGAGGAGGAGATGAGGAGGAGGAGATGGAGAGGAGGAAGATCTCCCAAGGGAGAGGATCAGGAGATGAGGAAGAGGAGGAGGAGATGAGGAGGAAGATGAGGAGATGAGGAAGAGGAGCAGGAGATGAGGAGGAGGAGGAGCAGGAGATCAGGAGGAGGAGATGAGAACCTTGTGAGGAGGAGATGAGGAAGAGGAGGAGATGGAGAAGAGGAAGATCTCCCAAGGGAGAGGATCAGGAGGTGAGGAAGAGGAGGAGGAGAAGGAGATGGGGAATGAGGAGATGGGAGAGGATGAAGATCTCTTGAGGAAGAGGAGGAGGAGATGAGGATCTTGTGAGGAGGAAGAGGAGGAGGAGGAGATGAGGAGGAAGAGGAGGAGCAGGAGATCAGGAGGAGGAGATGAGGAAGAGGAGCAGGAGATGGGAGAGGATGAAGATCTCTGGAGGAAGAGGAGGAGGAGATGAGGGGTGGGAGGAGGAGGAGGAGGAGTGGGAGGAAGGGCAGGAGGAGGAGGATCTAAGGAAGAGGAGGAGATGAGGATCTTGTGAGGAGGAAGAAGAGGAGGAGGAAGATGAGCAGGAGAAATCCCATCCCACCTCAGATCTCCCCAGTCCCACCTCAGAAGATCCATCCCAAACCCCAGTCCCACCTCAGATGTTCCTCACCCCAATCCCACCTCAGATGGCTCCAATCCCACCTTGGATGGTCCCAGTCCCACCTCAGAAGATCCATCCAAACCCCAGTCCCACCTCAGATGTTCCTCACCCCATCCCACCTCAGATGGCTCCAATCCCACCTTGGATGGTCCCAGTCCCACCTCAGAAGATCCATCCAAACCCCAGTCCCACCTCAGATGTTTCCTCACCTTAGATATCCCCAATCCCGCCTTGGATGGTCCCAATCCCACCTCAGATGTTCCTCACCCCTATCTTACCTCAGATATCCCAAATCCCACCTCAGAAGATCCATCCAAAACCCCAAACCCACCTCAGATCTCCCCAATCCCACCTCAGATGTTCCTCACCCCATCCCACCTCAGATGGCTCCAATCCCACCTCAGATATCCCTGATCCCACCTCAGATGTTCCTCACCCCATCCCACCTCAGATGGCTCCAATCCCACCTCAGATATCCCTGATCCCACCTCAGATGTTCCTCACCTCATCCAACCTCCAATCTCCCCAATCCCACCTCAGAAGATCCATCCCAAACCCCAATCCCACCTCAGATGTTCCTCACCCCATCCCACCTCAGATCTCCCCGATCCCACCTCAGAAGATCCATCTCACCTCAGATATTCCTCACCCCAAACCCACCTCAGATCTCCCCAATCCCACCTCAGATGTTCCTCACCCCATCCAACCTCCAATCTCCCCAGTCCCACCTCAGAAGATCCATCCCAAGCCCCGATCCCACCTCAGATGTTCCTCACCCCCACCCCACCCCGTTAACCCCTTCCCTTCCCCGCCAGCGCATGGACCTGGACCGGCGGCGGGAGGAGGCGCGGAACCCCAAGCGGAAGCCGCGGCTGATGGAGGAGGACGAGCTCCCGTCGTGGATCCTCAAGGACGACGCCGAGGTCGAGCGCCTCACCTGCGAGGAGGAGGAGGAGAAGATGTTCGGCCGCGGCTCCCGGCACCGCAAGGAGGTCGATTACAGCGACTCGCTGACCGAGAAGCAGTGGCTCAAGGTGGGACCACACCTGCTGCTGGTGGTGGCACCTGGTGGTGGCACCTGGTGGGGTGGGAGAGTCATGGTGAGGAGCCCAAATCCCAAGGTTCTCCAGGCCCAAGGAGCCCAAATCCACTGGATCTAAAATCCCAAGGTTCTCCAGGACCAAGGATCCGAAATCCCTGTGGATCCCATCCCAAGGTTCTCCAGGCCCAAGGTTCTCCAGGCCCAAGGTTCTCCAGGTCCAAGGATCTCAAATCCCTGAGGATCCTCAATCTCAAGGAGCCCAAATCCCAAGGGTCCCAAATCCAAAGGATCCCAAATCCCAAGGTTCTCCAGGCCCAAGGATCTCCATCCCAAGGATCCCAAATCCTGTAGGTCCCATCCCAAGGATCCCAAATCCCAAGGATCCACCACCCCAAGGTCCTCCAGTCCCAGGGATCCCAAATCCCTGAGGATTGTCAATCCCAAGGAGCCCAAATCCCAAGGAGGTCGATTACAGCGACTCGCTGACCAAGAAGCAGTGGCTCAAGGTGGGACCACACCTGCTGGTGGTGGTGGCACCTGGTGGGGTGGGAGAGTCATGGTGAGGAGCCTAAATCACTTGGGATCCTAAATCCCTGTGGAGCCCATCCCAAGGATCCTCAATCCCAAGGATCTCCAGGCCCAAGGAGACCCAATCCCAAGGAGCTCAAATCCCAAGGATCTCCAGTCCCTGTAGATCCCAAGTCCCTGGGGATCCACCACCCCAAAGATCTCCAATCCCAAGGAGACCCAATCCCTGGGGATCCCATCCCAAGGATCTCCAGTCCCAAGGATCTCCAGTCCCTGGGGATCCACCACCCCAAAGATCTCCAATCCCAAGGAACCTAAATCCCTTGGGATCCTAAATCCCAAGGTTCTCCAGGCCTAAGGATCTCCATCCCAAGGATCCCAAATCCCTGGGGATCCACCACCCCAAGGATCTCCAGTCCCAAGGATCCCAAATCCCAGTGATCTCAAATCCCTGGGGATTCTCAATCCCAAGGATCTCCAGGCCCAAGGAGCCCAAATCCCTGTGGATCCCAAATCCCCTTGGCTCCCCCCAGGCCATTGAGGAGGGCACCCTGGAGGAGATCGAGGAGGAGGTCCACCAGAAGGAGTCCTCTGGATTGGGATGATCCCAAACCCCTGCAGATCCCAAACCCCCTGGAACTGGGATGATCCTAAATCCCTTTGGCTCCCAAATCCTTGTGGATCCTAAATCCCCTTGGCTCCTCCCCAGGCCATCGAGGAGGAGGTCCTCCAGAAGAAGTCGTCTGGATTGGGATGATCCCAAACCCCTTTGGCTCCACCACCCCATAAATCCCAAACCCCTGTAGATCCCAAACCCCTTTGGCTCCACCACCCCATGGATCTCCAATCCTGTAGACCCCAAATCTCTTTGGATCCTAAATCCCCTTGGCTCCCCCCAGGCCATCAAGGAGGAGGTCCTCCAGAAGAAGTCCTCTGGATTGGGATGATCCCAAACCCATTGTAGACCCCAAACCCCATTAGATCCGAAACCCCAGTAGATCCCAAACCCCCTGAAACTGGGATGATCCTAAATCCCCTTGGCTCCCCCCAGGCCATCGAGGAGGGCACCCTGGAGGAGATCGAGGAGGAGGTCCGCCAGAAGAAGTCCTCCCGCAAGCGCAAGCGGGAGCCCGAGGGACCCCCGGGGCCCCCGGCCGGCGCCCGGAGCCGGGACAAGGACGAGGAGATCCGGAAGCAGAAGAAGCGCGGGCGGCCCCCGGCCGAGAAGCTGTCCCCGAACCCACCGCCCCTGACCCGCAAGATGCGCAAGATCGTGGACGCCGTCATCAAGTACAAGGACAGGTGAGGAGGACACGTCGGGATGGGCGGTTCCTGCAGGTTTCTGGTGGTTCCTGGAAGTTTCTGAGGGGTCTGGAGGTTCCTGGAGGTTCTTCAGGGGTCTGGAGGTTCTGGAGGTTCTTGGCCGTCATCAAGTACAAGGACAGGTGAGGACACGTGAGGATGGGGGATTCCTGCAGGTTCCTGGGGGGTTCCTGGAGGTTCCTGGAGGTTTCTGAGGGTTCCAGAGGGGTCTGGGGGTTCCTGGAGGTTTCTGGGGGTTGGAAGCTCTCACCCAACCCACCGCCCCTGACCCGCAAGATGCGCAAGATCGTGGACGCCGTCATCAAGTACAAGGACAGGTGAGGAGGACACGTCAGGATGGGGGGTTCCTGCAGGTTCCTGAGGGTTCCTGGAGGTTCTAGGTGGGTCTGGAGGACACAACGTACATCTGAGGGGGTGAAGGTCAGAGGGGATGGGATCCATGGGATGAGGGTGATGAGGATGGGGAGGATGAGGATGAGGATGATGGGGATGATGAGAACAAGGGCAAGGATGATGGTATGATGAGGATGAGGACAATGGAATGATGATGATGAAGGTGAGGACACTGGGATGATGATGATGAGATGATGAGGCCGAGGACAAAGATGATGAGAACGATGAGGACAAGGATGATGAGATGATGAGGACAATGGGAGGATGATGAGGATGAGGATGATGGGATGATGATTGATGATGAGGATGATGATGCTGATGATGAGGACGATGATGATGAGATGCTGCTGATGATGATTGATGATGATGATGACAATGATGAAGAAGACCCCCCCTGGCACCTGTTTATGAGATGATGATGATGATGATGAGTTGATGATGGTGAGGATGACGATGATGCTGGAGATGATGATGATGAGATGATGATGATGAGGATGATGAGATGCTGATGGTGATGGTGATGATGATGATGAGGATGAGGATGATGAGATGATGATGATGATGATGACGATGATGACGATGATGAGATGATGATAAGATGACGGTGATGATGATGATGATGACGGTGATGATGATGATGATGACAATGATGATGATGATGACGATGGTGATGAAGGCCCCCCTGGCACCCGTTTATGAGATGATGATGATGAGGAGGATGATGATGATGCTGGTGATGATGATGATGAGATGATGATGATGATGATGCTCATGATGGAGATGATGCTGATGATGACAATGACAATGATGATGAGATGATGATGATGACAATGATGACGATGGTGATGAAGGCCCCGCTGACGGCCGTGTCCCCCCGCAGCAGCAGCGGGCGGCAGCTGAGCGAGGTCTTCATCCAGCTCCCGTCGCGCAAGGAGCTCCCGGAGTACTACGAGCTCATCCGCAAGCCCGTGGACTTCAAGAAGATCAAGGTACCCACGGGACCTGCTGGGCTCCACCGGGCTCCACCAAGATCTCCTGGGCTCCACCGGGATCCACTGGGGTCCACCAGGGTCCACCAGAATCCACTAGAGTCTACCAGGATCCATTGGGGTCCACCAGGATCCATTGGAGTCTGCCAGGGTCCACCAGGGTCCACCAGGATCTCCTGGGGTCCACCAGGATCCACTGGGGTTCACTGGGATCTACTGGGGTCCACCAGGGTCCATTGGGGTCTGCCAAGATCCACTAGAGTCCAGCAGGGTCCACCAGGATCCACTGGGGTCCACCAGGGTCCACCAGAATCCACCAAGGTCCACCAGGATCTGCTGGGGTCTACTGAGGTCCACCAGGATCCACCAGGGTCCACCAGAATCCACCAAGATCCACTGGGGTCCACCAGGGTCCACTGGGATCTGCTGGGCTCCGCCAGGGTCCACCAGGATCTCCTGGGGTCTCCCAGGGTCCAGCGGGATCCACCAGGATCCACTGGGGTCTACTGAGGTCCACCAGGATCCACCAGGGTCCACCAAGATCCACCGGGATCCACCAGGATCTCCTGGGGTCCACCAAGATCCACCAGTGGGTTCTGGTGGCTCTGAGGTTCCTTGAGGTTCCTGGAGGTTCTACTTGGGGTCCACCAGGACCCACTGGGATACACTGAGATCCACGAGGCTCCACCAGGATCTCCTGGGGTCCTCTGGGGTCCACCAGGGTCCACCAGGATCTCCTGGGGTCCTCTGGGGTCCACCAGGGTCCACCAGGATCTCCTGGGCTCCACCAGGCCCCAGGCTGAGGCCGGTTCCTCCCGCCCAGGAACGGATCCGGAACCACAAGTACCGGAGCCTGAACGACCTGGAGAAGGACGTGATGCTGCTGTGCCAGAACGCGCAGACCTTTAACCTGGAGGGGTCACTGGTAGGACAACCCGGGGGGGACAACCTGGAGGGGACAACCTGGGGGGGACAACCTGGGGTGGAGAACCTGGGGTGGACAACCTGGGGTGAACAACCTGGGGTGGGATGGCACCTGGGGTGGCACCTGAGGTGACATCTGGGGAGGGATGGCACCTGGAATGACCTGGAGAAGGACGTGATGCTGCTCCAGACCTTCAACCTGGAGGGGACAGCCTGGGGTGGCACCTGGGATGACCAGGGATGACCGGAGATGACCAGAACTGACCATGGGTGACCACAGGTGACCAGGATGACCAGAAGTGACCAGGAATGTCCTTGAATGACCAGAAATAACCAGGAGTGACCATGGGTGACCATGACTGACCAGGGATGACCACGAGTGACCAGAACTGACCATGGGTGACCAAGACTGACCATGAGTGACCACAAGTGAGCAAGACTGACCATGGGTGACCATGAGTGACCATTAGTGACCACGAGTCACCATGGGTGACCATGACCGACTGTGAGTGACCATGGCTGACCACGAGTGACCATGGGTGACCACGACTGACCACAACTGACCATGACTGACCATGGCTGACCACGGGTGACCAAGACTGACCATGGGTGACCACGAGTGACCAAGATTGACCACAAGTGACCATGAGTGACCATGAGTGACCATGACTGACCATGGCTGACCATGAGTGACCACGAGTGACCATGACTGACCAGGAGTGACCATGACTGACCAGGAGTGACCAGAACTGACCATGGCTGACCACGGGTGACCATGGGTGACCATGGCCGACCACGAGTGACCATGGCTGACCACGAGTGACCATGACTGACCAGGAGTGATCAGAACTGACCATGGCTGACCACGGGTGACCATGGGTGACCATGGCCGACCACGAGTGACCATGAATGACCATGGGTGACCATGGGTGACCACGAGTGACCGTGGCTGACCACGAGTGACCAGGAGTGACCATGACTGACCATGGCTGACCATGAGTGACCAGGAGTGACAATGGGTGACCATGACTGACCATGGCTGACCACAAGTGACCATGGGTGACCATGACTGACCACAAGTGACCATGGGTGACCATGACTGACCACGACTGACCATGACTGACCACGAGTGACCACGGGTGACCAAAACTGACCGTGGGTGACCATGGCTGACCAAGACTGACCACGGGTGACCGTGGCTGGCGCGCGCCCCCAGATCTACGAGGACTCCATCGTGCTGCAGTCGGTGTTCACCAGCGTGCGGCAGAAGGTGGAGAAGGAGGAGGAGAGCGACGGCGAGGAGAGCGAGGAGGAGGAGGAGGGCGAGGAGGAAGGCTCCGAGTCCGAGGGTGCGCCCGCCCGGCGACGGCGTCCGGGGGATCGATGGGATCCATGGGATCGATGGGATTGATGGGATCAATGGGGTCGATGGGATTGGGTCAATGGGATCAATGGGATTGGTTGGGATCAATGGGATTGATGGGGTCAATGGGATTGATGGGACTGATGGGATCAGTGGGATCAAAGGGATCAATGGGATCAATGGGATTGGGATGAGATCTGGGTTAGAATGGGATTGGGATGGGATTGGGATCAATGGGATTGGGATGGGATTGGGATTGGGTCAATGGGATCGGGATGGGATCAATGGGATTGGGATGGGATCTGGGTTAGAATGGGATTGGGATCAGATCAATGGGATCGGGATGGGATCAATGGGATGGGATCAATGGGATTGGGATGGGATTGGGATTGGGTCAATGGGATTGGGATTGGGATCAGATCAATGGGATTGGGTTCAGATCAATGGGATTGGGTTCAGATCAATGGGATTGGGATTGGGATGGGATCAATGGGACTGGGATGGGATCAGGATGGGATCAATGGAATTGGGATCAATGGGATGGGATCAATGGGATGGGATCAATGGGATGGGATCAATGGGATCGGGATGGGATCAATGGGATTGGGATCAATGGGACTGGGATGGGATCAATGGGATGGGATCGGGATCAATGGGACTGGGATGGGATCAATGGGATGGGATCGGGATCAATGGGACTGGGATCAATGGGATTGGGATCAATGGGATCGGGATCAATGGGATTGGGATGGGATTGGGACTGGGACGAAGGCTCGGCCCCGCCCGCAGCGCGCTCGGTGAAGGTGAAGATCCGCCTGGGCCGCAAGGAGAAGGTTCCGGAACGCGGCAAGGGCCGGCGCCGGGGGGGGCGGGGGGGGGCGCCCCAAACCCCTCCTGAGCGACGACGAGAGCGAGGACGAGCAGGAGGAGGTGGGACCCCGAATCCCGACCCCAAAACCCAAACCCCAAACCCCGATCCTAAATCCCTAATCCTGATCCTGATCCCAAATCCTGAACCCAAATCCTGACCCCAAATCCTGACCCCAAAACCCTGATCCTGACCCCAAATCCCGACCCCAAATCCCTGATCCTGACCCCAATCCTGACCCCAAATCCCTGATCCTGACCCCAAATCCCAACCCCAAATCCCGACCCCAAATCCTGACCCCAAATCCCTGATCCTGATCCCAAATCCCAAATCCTGAACCCCAAACCCTGAACCCCAAATCCTCCAAATCCTGACTCCAAATCCCAAACCTTGAACCCCAAACCCTGAACCCCAAATCCCCCAAACCCTGAACCCCAAACCCCCCAAACCCTGAACCCCAAATCCCAAACCCTGAACCCCACATCCCAAACCCTGAACCCCAAATCCCCCAAACCCCAAATCCTGACCCCGTTCCCTCCCCAGGATCGCTCCGGCAGTGGCACCGAGGACGACTGAACCCCGAACATTCCACGGCTCCAGAACTCTGAGAAACCCCAAAAAAATCCCCCCAGGACCCCCAAAAATCCCCCTCCCCCCGTAGCTCCCACGGCAGCGACGCCGGAATTCCCAAAAATCCCGAAAAAAAAACCAAAAAAAAGCCCAAAAACCCCAAAAAAAACCCAAAAACCCCCAAACCTTGCCCGTATTTATACCTGGGTCAGCCCAGGTGGGCCTGGATTGGCCTGGGGTGGTCCCAGGTGGGCCCAGGTCCAGATTGTCCCAAATTTGGGTGGTCCTGAATGGTCCCAAATCCTCTTGGATCATCCTAAATCCTCTTGGATCATCCTAAATCCATCCTGGACCATCCCAAATCCTCTTGGACCATCCCAAATCCCTCCTGGGTTGGTCCTAAATCCATCCTGGATCAGCTGAGCTCAGCCTTGGGTTTGTCCTGGGTTGTCCCAGGTGGTCCCAGGTCCAGATTGTCCCAAATTTGGATGATCCTGGATGGTCCAGAGTGATCCAGACCATCCTGGGATGGTCCTAAATCCTCTTGGACCATCCCAAATCCTCTTGGACCATCCTAAATCCTCTTGGACCATCCCAAACCCTCCTGGATCATCCTAAATCCATCTTGGATGGTCCTAAATCCTCTTGGACCATCCCGAATCCATCCTGGACCATCCCAAACCCTCCTGGGTGATCCTAAATCCTCTTGGACCATCCCAAACCCTTCTGGATCATCCTAAATCCATCTTGGATGGTCCTAAATCCTCTTGGACCATCCCAAATCCATCTTGGGTGTCCTAAATCCATCCTGGATCAGCTGAGCTCAGCCTTGGGACTGTCCTGGATGGTCCTAAATCCTCTTGGACCATCCCAAATCCCTCCTGGGTTGGTCCTGAATCCATCCTGGATCTCCCAGGTGGGCCTGGGTTGGTCCAGATGGTCCCAGGTCCAGATTGTCCCAAATTTGGAGGGTCCTGGATGGTCCTGAACCCTCCTGGACCATCCTGAATCCTCTTGGACCGTCCCAAATCCATCCCAGACCAGCTGAGCTCAGCCTTGGGTTGTCCTGGATGGTCCTAAATCCTCTTGGATCATCCCAAACCCTTCTGGATCATCCTAAATCCATCCTGGACCATCCCAAACCCTCCTGGGTGATCCTAAATCCTCTTGGACCATCCCAAACCCTTCTGGATCATCTTAAATCCATCTTGGACGGTCCTAAATCCTCTTGGACCAACCCAAATCTGTCTTGGGTGTCCTAAATCCATCCTGGATCAGCTGAGCTCAGCCTTGGACTGTCCTGGATGATCCTAAATCCTCTTGGAGCATCCCAGCTCCATCCTGGACCGTCCTAAATCCATTTTAAACCCTCCCGGATCAGCTGAGCTCAGCCTTGGGTTGTCCTGGATGATCCTAAATCCATCCTGGACCATCCCAAACCCTCCTGGATGGTCCTCAATCCTCTTGGATCATCCCAAACCTTCCTGGATCATCCTAAATCCTCTTGGATCATCTTAAACCTTCCTCAACCATCTTAAATCCATCTTGGATGGTCCTAAATCCTCTTGGATCATCCCAAACCCTCCTGGACCATCCCAAATCCATCCTTGGACCGTCCCAAATCCATCTTGGATGGTCCTAAATCCATCCTTGATGATCCTAAATCCTCTTGGACCATCCCAGATCCATCCTGGGTGTCCTAAATTCATCCTGGACCATCTCAGACCCTCCTGGACGGTCCCAAATCCTCTCAGACCATCCCAAACCCTCCTGGATGATCCCAAATCCATCCTGGACCATCTGAAATCCTTCTGGACCATCCCAAATCCATCCCAGACCAGCTGAGCTCAGCCTTGGGTTGTCCTGGATGATCCTAAATCCTCTTGGACCATTCCAGATCCATCCTGGACCATCCCAAATCCATCCCAGACCAGCTGAGCTCAGCCTTGGACTGTCCTGGATGGTCCTAAATCCTCTTGGATCATCTTAAACCTTCCTTGACCATCTTAAATCCATCTTGGATGGTCCTAAATCCTCTTGGACCATCCCAAATCCATCCTGGACCATCCCAAACCCTCCTGGATGATCCCAAATCCATCCTGGACGGTCCCAAATCCTCTCGGACCATCCCAAATCCATCCTGGACCATCCCAGACCCTTCTGGACCATCCCAGACCCTTCTGGACCATCCCAGCTCCATCCCGGCCCCTCCCCCACCCCCCGGCCCCGCCCCTCCCCCGCCGCCGTCGCTGTCCCTGGATCCCCCCCCCCCCCTCCGACGGTCGAGAATTAATTAATAAATTAATTAATCCAACGGGAGCCGAGTGCAGGATTCATTAATGAATTAATTAATTGGGGGGGGGGGAATAAATTGGGGTTTTGGAGGGGATTTTGGGGGGGGGGGAAATTGGGGTTCCAGAGGAGTTTTTGGGGTCACTTTGGGGGGGAATTGAGAATTTGGGGTGACCCAGGGTGGGAACTGAGGTTCCAGAGGAATTTTGGGGCGATTTTTTGGGGATTTTGGGGCTCCCTGGGTTGGGGAATTGAGGTTCCAGAGGAGTTTTGGGGGATTTTTGGGTCACTTTAGGGGGGAATTGGGGTTCCAGAGGAATTTTTGGGGCGATTTTTGGGGATTTTGGGCTCCCAGGGAATGGAAAAGGAGAACATGGAGCCCCTTTCTCCCTCCTGCTTTTCCCGCCCGGATTTCCTCCCTCGATCCCGAATTTCCCGCCCGGATTTCCTCCCTCGATCCCGAATTTCCCCTCCTTCATTCCCGGTTTTCCCTCCCTCTTTTCCCCTCCCCTCATTCCCGGTTTTCCTTTCCGGTTTTCCTCCTTTTATCCCGGTTTTCTCTCTCTCTCATTCCCGGTTTCCTTTCCCGATTTTCCTCCCTTTATCCCGCTTTTCCCTTTCCCCATTCCCCATTTTCCCTCACGGTTTCCCGCCCCTCATTCCCGGTTTTCCCTCCTGGTTTTCCTCCCTTTATCCCGGTTTCTCTTCCCGGTTTCTCCTCCCTCGTTCCCGATTTTCCTTTCCCCGTTTTCATCTTTTTATCCCGGTTTTCCCGCCCCTCATTCCCGGTTTCCATTCCCGGTTTTCCCCCTCTCATTCCCATTTCCCCTCCCTCAATCCCGGTTTCCCCTCCCGGTTTCCCGCCCCTCATTCCCGGTTTCCATTCCCATTTCCCGCCCCTCATTCCCGGTTTCCCCTCTCTCATTCCCGGTTTCCATTCCCGGTTTTCCCTCTCTCATTCCCGCCCCTCATTCCCGATTTTCCTTTCCCCGTTTTCCTCTTTTTATCCCGGTTTCCCGCCCCTCATTCCCGGTTTCCATTCCCGGTTTTCCTCCCTTTATCCCGGTTTCCCCTCTCTCATTCCCGGTTTTCCCTCTCTCATTCCCGGTTTCCTTTCCCGGTTTCCATTCCCGGTTTTCCCCCTCTCATTCCCATTTCCCCTCCCTCATTCCCGGTTTCCCCTCCCGGTTTCCCGCCTCTCATTCCCGGTTTTCCTCCTTTTATCCCGGTTTTCTCTCTCTCATTCCCATTTTCCTGCCCCTCCCCTCATTCCCGATTTCCCTCCCGGTTTTCCCTCTCTCATTCCCGCCCCTCATTCCCGATTTTCCTTTCCCCGTTTTCCTCTTTTTATCCCGGTTTTCCCCCTCTCATTCCCATTTTCCCGCCCCTCATTCCCGGTTTCCTCTCTCTCATTCCCGGTTTCCTTTCCCGGTTTCCATTCCCATTTTCCCCGCCCCTCATTCCCGGTTTTCCCGCCCCTCCCTCCCTCCCCTCCCCCTTTTTGAACGCCCCGAGCTCCGCCCCCCCGCCCGTTAAATGGGGCCCGAGCGGGGCCGCGGCCGCGGCGACACCGGCGGGGGACCGGGAGCGGCACCGGGAGCGGCACCGGGAGCGGAACCCGGATCTGTACCGGGAGCGGCACCGGGATCGGGACTGAAATCAGCACCGGGAGCGGCACCGGGAGCGGAACCGGAACCGGGAGCGGCACCGGGATCGGGAACGGCACACGGAGAGGCACCGGGATTGGGACTGGGATCAGCACCGGGATCTGTACCGGGACCGGGATTGGGATCGTCCGGTACCAGGATAAGCACCGGGATCAGAACCAGAACCGGGGATAAGCACCGGGACCGGCACCGGAATCTGGTTTAGAACCGATATAAGCAGCGGGAACGATCGGTACCGGGATCAGCACCGGGAGCGGCACCGGGATCGAGTTTAGAACCGGGAGAAGCACCGGGAGCGGCACCGGGATCGGGAGCGTCCAGTACCGGGATAAGCACCGGGAGTAGGAATTGGGATCGGGATCGTCCGGTACCGGGATAAGCACCGGGATCAGGATCTGTACCGGAATCGGCACCGGGATCGAGTTTAGAACCGGGATAAGCACCGGGATCTGTACCGGGATCGGGTTTAGAACCGGGAGAAGACCCGGGAACGGGATAAGCACCGGGACCAGCACCGGAATCGAGACTGGGACCGGCACCGGCAGCGTCCGGTACCGGGATAAGCACCGGGATCAGAACCGGGAGCGTCCGTACCGGGATTAGCACCGGGATAAGCACCGGGATTTGCCCGGATCTCTCCAAGCCCCGGTTCCGCTCCCGAGGCGCGGTCGGGACCGAAAACAGAACCGGGAACGGCCGGGATGGGATCCGGGACCACCGGAACCACCGGAACCACCGGGATCCTCCTGCTCCTCCTGGCAGCGGCGGCGGCGGCGACACCGAGCACAGGTAAAGGGGGGGAGAGACCCCAAAATCCCCCAAAAATCCGCCCCGGGACCCCCAAAATCGCCCCGGGACCCCCAAAATTCCCCCCAAAATCCCCCTGGGACCCCCCAAATCCCCCCAGGACCCCCAAATCCCCCAAATTCCCCCCAAAATCCCCCCAGAACCCCCAAATCCGCCCCGGGTCCCCCCCACGTGTCTCAACCCGGCCCCACCTGATCGGAGGCCACGCCCACTAAGCCCCACCCATTCCCCATAAGAACCAATCAGCGCGCGCCGTTCGCCCCGCCCCCGGACGGACGCGTTTGTGATTGGCCGAGCTCGGACTGGCCACCCGCGGGGGCGTGGCTTGAGGCGGCCAATCAGAGCGCGGCGCGCGGGCGGGTGGGGCCGGAATGGGGGAAAAAATTCGGAATAAAAACCCCAAAAAATGGGAAAAAAAAACCCAAAAAATCGGAATAAAAACGGGAAAAATGAAGGGAAAACATAAAAAGGAGAAGAAAGAGCCTAAAAGTGGGAGCGGGACAAAAAAAATTTGGTTAAAAATGGTTTAAAATGGGCAAAGGAACCGCCCGAAAAGTTGGGGTCAAACTCCGCGAATGGAGCGGAAATCGCGGAATGGGGGGGAAAAGAAAAGTTGCGATAAAAAGGAAAATTTGGGAGAAAAAAAGCAAAAATTTGGGATATTAATTTATATTATTGTATTGTAATTTCTTTTAATTTATTTTATTTTGTTATTTTATTTTTATTTTATCTTAATTTATTTTAATTTATTCAAATTTATTCCAAATCTTTAAATTTTAAATATTTTATTTCCTTTTCCCCCCCAGGCTCCCCCCCGTGCCCCTCCCGACCACCTGCAGTGCGGGGACCTGTCGTGCCTGTCGCGACATTTCCAATGCGACGGCGATCGCGACTGTCCCGACGGGCGGGACGAGCTGGGCTGCGGCCCCTCCCCCACCGCCGGCCCCTCCCCCACCCCCCCCCTGCCCCCCCCCCTCCTTCCTCTGTCGCGACAGCCGCTGCATCCCCGAGCGCTGGCGCTGCGACGGCGACCGCGACTGTCGCGACGGGGAGGACGAGGGGGCGGGAGCTCTGCGGGAGGCCCCGCCCCCCCCGCCCTGCCCCCCCCTGCAGTTCCCGTGCGGCTCCGGGGAGTGCCTGGCCCGGAGGGTGGCGCTGCGACGGCATCGCCGATTGTCGCGATAGCTCCGATGAACAGGGGGTGCGGGTGAGTGCGGGGGGACTGGGAGGGACTGGGATCAAACTGGGAACAAACTGGGAGGGACTGGGTGCCTGGCCCGGAGGTGGCGCTGCGATGGTGTCGCCGACTGTCGCGATAGTTCTGATGAACAGGGGTGCGGTGAGTGCGGGGGGACTGGGAGAGACTGGGAACAAACTGGGATCAAACTGGGAGGGACTGGGATCAAACTGGGAACAAACTGGGAACAAACTGGGAGAGACTGGGATCAAACTGGGAACAAACTGGGATCAGACTGGGAAGGACTGGGAGGGACTGGGTGCCTGGCCCGGAGGTGGCGCTGCGACGCATCGCCGACTGTCGCGATAGCTCCGATGAACAGGGGTGCGGTGAGTGCGGGGGGGGGACTGGGACAGACTGGGCGGGGACTGGGATCAAACTGGGACAGACTGGGATCAAACTGGGAGGGACTGGGAGGGACTGGAAAGGACTGGGAGGGACTGGGACAGACTGGGATCAGACTGGGAGGGACTGGGGGCCTGGCCCGGAGGTGGCGCTGCGACGGTGTCGCCGACTGTCGCGATAGTTCCGATGAACAGGGGTGCGGGTGAGTGCGGGGGGACTGGGAACAAACTGGGACAGACTGGGATTAAACTGGGAACAAACTGGATCAAACTGGGAACAAACTGGGAACAAACTGGGAACAAACTGGGATCAAACTGGGAGGGACTGGGATCAAACTGGGAACAAACTGGGAACAAACTGGGATTAAACTGGGGAACAAACTGGGATCAAACTGGGAACAAACTGGGAACAAGACTGGGAACAAACTGGGATCAAACTGGGAGGGACTGGGATCAAACTGGGAACAAACTGGGAACAAACTGGGATTAAACTGGGAACAAACTGGATCAAACTGGGAGGGACTGGGAACAAACTGGGAACAAACTGGGATCAAACTGGGAACAAACTGGGATTAAACTGGGAACAAACTGGGATTAAACTGGGAACAAACTGGGATCAAACTGGGAACAAACTGGGATCAAACTGGGAGGGACTGGGATCAAACTGGGAACAAACTGGGAACAAACTGGGATCAAACTGGGAGGGACTGGGATCAAACTGGGAACAAACTGGGAACAAACTGGGATCAAACTGGGAGGGGACTGGGATCAGACTGGGAACAAACTGGGAAAGGCTGGGATCAAACTGGGAGGGGGTTGGGTTATACTGGGCGGGACTGGGATCAAACTGGAACAAACTGGGAGGGACTGGGAGGGGCTCAGATCAAACTGGGAGGGGACTGGGAACAAATGGATCAAACTGGGAGCAAATTGGGAGGGATTGGGGTCAGACTGGGAGGGACTGGGACGCACTGGGAACAAACTGGGAGAGACAGGGAGGGACTCGAGACAAACTGGATCAGACTGGGAGGGACTGGGACGAACTGGGAACAAACTGGGACGCACTGGGGACAGACTGGGACAGACTGGGACGAGACTAAGAAGAAACTGGGAGGGATTGGGTTATACTGGGATGGATTGGGAACAAACTGGGAGGGACTGGAACAAACTGGGATGGACTGGGATAAAACTGGGAGGGATTGGGAGGGGGTTGGGGTATACTGGAGGGACTGGGATCAAACTGGGATCAATCTGGACGGACTGGGAGGGGACTGGGATGGAATGGGAGCAAACTGGGAACAAACTGGGAACAAACCGTGACGGACTGGGAACAAACTGGGAGGGACTGGGAGGGTCTGGGAACAAACTGGGAAGGATTGGGATCAGACTGGGAGGGGACTGGGGTCAAACTGGGGTCAAACTGGGATCAAACTGGGGTCAAACTGGGGTCAAACTGGGAACAAACTGGGATCAAACTGGGAGAGACTGAGATCAAACCTGGGAGAGACTGGGATCAAACTGGGACGGACTGGGAGCAAACTGGGAGGGATTGGGGAGGGATTGGAAGGGACTTGGATCAAACTGGGACGGATTGGGAGGGAGTTGGTTATACTGGGAGGGGACTGGGAGCAAACTGGGAACTAACGGATCAAACTGGGATTAAACTGGGAGGGGACTGGGAACTGGGAGGGGCTCGGATCAAACTGGGAGGGACTGGGAGCAAACTGGGACGGACCGAGATGGGGTTTGGTTATACTGGGAGGGACTGGGAGAGATTGAGACCAAACTGGGAACAAACTGGACCAAATTGGGATTAAACTGGGAACAAACTGGGAGGGATTGGGGTCAAACTGGGATCAAACTGGGACAGACTGGGACGGACTAAGAAGAAACTGGGAGGGATTGGGTTATACTGGGAGGGACTGGGAACAAACTGGGAGGGACTGGGAACAAACTGGGAGGGATTGGGGTCAAACTGCGGTCAAACTGGGAGGGAGTGAGAGGGACTGGGAACAAACTGGGAGGGACTGGGAACAAACTGGGACGGACTGGGATCAAACTGGGATCAAACTGGGAGGACTGGGATGGATTGGGAACAAACTGGGAGGGACTGGGATCAAACTGGGAACAGACTGGGAGGGAGTGAGAGGGACTGGGAACAAACTGGGATCAAATGTATCAAACTGGGAGGGACTGGGAACTGGGAGGGGCTCAGATCAAACTGGGAGGGACTGGGAGCAAACTGGGACGGACCGAGATGGGGTTGGGTTATACTGGGAGGGACTGGGAGAGATTGAGACCAAACTGGGAACAAACTGGGACCAAATTGGGATTAAACTGGGAGGGATTGGGGTCAAACTGGGATGGACTGGGACGGATCTCTCACCTCTGACCCCGCCCCCTTTCATAACCCCGCCCCTTTCCTGTAACCCCGCCCCTTTCTCTAACCCCGCCCCTTTTCCCTTAGCCCCGCCCCCTCCGTGCCCCCCCGGGCAGTTCCGCTGTCGCGACCGGCGCTGCATCCCCGCGGCGCGAGCCTGCGACGGGACCCGCGACTGTCGCGACGGGGACGACGAGAGGCGTGTCCAGAGGGTGGGGGAGGGGCGGGCCCCAGGGTGGGGGAGGGGTCCGGGTTGGGGATTTTGGGGGGTCCGGAGGGGTGGGGGAGGGCCTGGAGGGGTTTGGGGGCGGGGCCTCGAGGAGATTTGGGGGGCGGGGTCTGTGGTTTGGGGGCGGGGCCTGGAGGGGGTTTGAGGGCGGGGTCCGTGGGGGTTTGGGGCGGATTTTGGGGGAATTTTGGGGTGAAATTTTTTGGGATTTTTTGAGGATATTTTGGGGAAAATTGGGAAAATTTGGGGAAATTTCACGGGATTTTTTGGGAATTTTGGGGGGATTTTTTAGGGAATTTGTGGGATTTTTTGAGGATATTTTGGGGGAAATTTTGGGAAATTTTAGGGAAATTTTGGGGAAATTTTTGGGGTAATTTGGGGTGATTTTTGAGGACATTTTCGGGGCTCTCTCGGTCCTTGACCCTCCCCCTCTCTCTCCCCTCCCCCCCAGCCCCGCCGTGCCCCGCCCCGCTTCTGGTTCCGCTGCCGCTCGGGGGAGTGTATCGCGATTAGCGCAGCTCTGCGACGGGCGGCGCCACTGTCGCGACTGGTCCGACGAGCCGCTCAAGGAGTGCGGTGAGGAGAACCCAAAATTTCCCTAAAAAAACCCCCAAAAATTCTCCCCAAAAAACCCCAAAACTGCCCTAAACCCCCTCAAAAACTGCCCCAAAAACTTCCCCAAAACTGTGAATTTTTTTTTGGGATTTCCAGGAGTGAACGAGTGCCTGCAGGGCGGCGGGGGCTGCTCCCACTCCTGCCGGGATCTCCCCGTGGGCTTCGAGTGCAGCTGCCCCCCCGGGCTGGGGCTGGGCCCCGACAACAGAAACCTGCCACGGTGGGTGAGACCCCGAAAACACCCAAAAAACACCCAAAAAAAACCCCCAAAACACCCCCAAAACCACCCCCAAAATTCCCTCCAAAACCAGCCCAAAACCACCCCAAAACCACCCCCCCAAAACCACCCCAAAAACCACCCCAAAACTCCCCCCAAAACCACCCCGAAAACACACCAAAGACACCCCAAAAATAGCCCCAAAACCACCCCCAAACCACCCCCAAAACCACCCCAAAAACTCCCCCAAAACCACCCCAAAGACACCCCAAAAATAGCCCCAAAAACCACCCCAGAAACACCCCCAAAACCACCCCAAAACACCCCCAAACACCCCCCAAAATCCCCCCAGACCCTCCCAGACACCCCTGGGACCCCCAAACCCCCCCAGGTGACCCACTGACCCCCCCTTGTGTCCCCCCCAGCCCTCCCCGGGACCCCGGAGCCGCTGGGCCGGAACTTGAGCACCGAGGGCAACGCCCCCGCAGGTGAGGCCACGCCCACTGAGCACACCTGGCCACGCCCACCGATCGTTTGACCACGCCCCCTTGAGCTCTCCTATCCCCACAGGTGACGTCATCACACCGGGCCAGGCCAGAGGGGCGGGGCCATGGATGACGTCATTGGCGGGTACTGCTGCCCATTGGTATGGATGGGGAGGGGGAGGGGCTAAAATTTGGGGGGGTGGGGGAGGGGGGGTCCCAAAAAAATGGGGGAGGGGTCTGGGAGGGGTCATAAAGAGGAGGAGGGGTCACAAATTGGGGAGGGGGTCCCAAATTGGGGGGGGGGGCGACCCCTCCCTGCAATTCCCACTTCTCGCCACCAGGGGGCTCCATGAATGGATCCCAATGGGGCATCCGAGAATTTCGGGGGTGAATATCCCAAATTTTTTGGGATAGCTCGGATGTTGGGAGAATATCTCAGATTTTGGGGGGCTGTCCTGGTTTCTTAGAGGAATATTCCATTTTTTGGAGGGACAATATCCCAGATTTTGGGGAGAATATCCAGATTTTTGGCAGGGTCACCCCCTCCCTGCAGTTCCCACTTGTGGCCACCAGGGGGCTCCATGAATGGATCCCAATGGCGTATCCCAGAATTTCAGGGTGAAATCCCAGATTTTTGAATTCTCTCAGATTTTGGGGGGCTGTCCTGGTTTTTTAGGGGAATATCTTGGATTTTGAGGAGAACATCCAGGATTTTTGGGGGGAAAAGCCGAGATTTTGGCAGGGTCACCCCCTCCTGCAGTTCCCACTTCTCGCCACCAGGGGCTCCATGAATGGATCCCAATGGCGCATCCCAGAATTTCGGGGTGAAATCCCAGATTTTTCACTTCTTCCAGATTTTGGGGGGCTTGTCCTGGTTTTTTAGGGGAATATTCCATTTTTTGGGGGAGAATATCCAGATTTTGGGGAGAATATCCCAGATTTTGGCAGGGTCGCCCCCTCCCTGCAGTTCCCACTTGTGGCCACCAGGGGGCTCCATGAATGGATCCCAATGGCACATCCCAGATCTTCGGGGTGAAATCCAGATTTTTTAATTCTCCCAGATTCTGGGGGGCTGTCCTGGTTTTTTAGGGGAATATCTTGGATTTTGAGGAGAACATCCAGGATTTTTGGGGGGAAAAACCGAGATTTTGGCAGTTGCCCCCTCCCTGCAGTTCCCACTTGTGGCCACCAGGGGGCTCCATGAATGGATCCCAATGGCGCATCCCAGAATTTCGGGCTGAAATCCCAGTTTTTGAATTCTCCAAGATTTTGGGGGGCTGTCCTGGTTTTTTAGGGGGATATTCAATTTTTTGAGGGGAGAATATCCCGGTTTTGGGGTGACAGCCCATTTTTTGGGGGAGAATTTCCCCGATTTTATGGGGTCGCCCCCCTCCCTGCAGTTCCCACTTGTGGCCACCAGGGGGCTCCAACGAATGGATCCCCAATGGCGCATCCCAGAATTTTGGGCTGGAATCCCAGAATTTCGGGTTTCTCCCCGGATTTTTGAGTGCCCAAAATTTTGGGGGACCCCCCCTGAACCTTCCCTGTGCCCCCCCCAGGGCTGTTTCTGTGCCTGGGCCTGGCCGGGCGGGCGCTGTGGCGCTGGTGGCGCCGGCGCAGCACCAACAGCATCAGCTTCAGCAACGCCGCCTTCCGGAAGGTTCCGGAACACCTGGAGGGGGCGGGGGCTTGGCGACACGCAGGTGAGCACCTGGAGGGGGGCGGGGTTAACAGTGGGAGGGGGCGGGGCTTGGGGACCCCCAGGTGACCCCACCTTGTTCCCACCCAGTGGCCGCTGACGATGGAGGACGAGGAACCCTGAGGGGCCGAGACCCCCCCTGAAAACACCTGGGGAAAACCTGGGGAACATCTAGAGAACATCTGGAGACACCTGGGGAACATCTGAGAAACCTGGGGAACATTTGGAGACACCAAAGAACACCTGGGTGCACCTGGAGACACCTGGGGTACCCCTGGGGAACATCTGGGACACACCTGGGAACACCTGGAGACATCTGGGACACACCTGGGGGACACCAATGAACACCTGGACACATCTGGACACACCTGGACACACCTGTCCATGCTCCTCCCACCTGTCCTCACCTGTCCAGGTGCCCCCCAGGGCCATTTTAGGAATTTTTTTAAAACCAAAATTCTCCAATTTGGGCCCAAATTGAGGCCCTTGAGGAGAGGGGGGTGTGTGGCCATGTGGCCACGCCCCGCGGCGTCAATAAAGGTTTATTTATTAATCAATGAGCTAATATGGGGCTCGGGGAAGGCTCCGTGCACCCCATTGGTCGTTGTTTCCCTCCAAAACGCTGATTGGACGCCGCGCTATCAGGAAGCATGCTATTGGCGGATGGCGCTGCCAATCAAACGCCCACCGGCGAGCCCGGCTGTGATTGGCCAGCGAGTTTCCCGCCGCTGATTCATCCGCGGGGCTGTCAATCTAACGAGGCTCCGCCCGTCAAACTCCGCGCACCCCATTGGCTGCACTGGCCGTCAGTCAAACGCGTCCTCCAATCACTGCGCAGCGCGGGAGGGAGGGAGAAGAGCCGCATGGTATTGGGTCGGATTAAACGGTCAGTCACTCTTCGTCCCGCCTTTTTCGTGATTTCCGCTTCCTCCACCAATTGCGGCGTCTCGCGGGGCCTCCCGACCGCTGATTGGCCGCGCACCCTCAGTCCCGCCCACTCCCCGCGTTTATCCCCGCTCTTCCATTGGCTCTCCGCGCTGTCAATCACCCCAACACCCCTCAATCGCAGCGCGCCGGCTCCTTCCTTCCTCCCATTGGGCCGCCGCGCGCTGCCCCTCAGTGTCTGATTCGCCGAAACGCCTGTCTGTCATTAAAAAGCCGCGAGGTGATTGGTCACGCTCCTCCGGTGAGGGCGGGGCCTCCCAGCCTGCCCCGCGCGGCCTGAGGCGAGCGCGGCCCGTTCCCGTCGCCGCCTCCGCCATGTCCGAGTTCGGCCCCGCGCCGCCCCCTCCGCCTCAACCGGGGGGCCGCTCCCTCCGCCCCTCCCTCAGCCGGGCCCGGGGCCGGCCCGGGAGGAGGAGGAGGAGGCGGCGGCAGCGGCGGCGGAGGGCGGCGGCGGAGGCGGCGGCGGCGGAGGGGGGACGGGACGCAAAGACGCGTTCGCCGACGCGGTGCAGCGAGCTCGGCAGGTGAGGGGCGCGGAGGGAAAGCGAGGGAGGGACCGGGGATCCCCCCCACCCCCCGAGCCTCCCCCGCCCCCACATTCCCGGTAAGGCCCCTCCCCCACACCGGGGGTCGTGAGGGGAACGGGGGGGGGGGGGGAGGGGGGGGAGAGGCCGCCCCTCCCCCTCACCGCGACCCCCCCCCCCCTCCTCCCCTCACGATTTTCCCGCGCTTCCCCTTCCCGGTTTTTTTTTTTTTTCCTCCTTTCCCCCCTCACGGTACCGTAATTACGGGCATGGAAGCGCCTTTACCGTAATGCGGCCGTTAATTTGGTTAATTAGCGCGGTTAATTAGCGGGGTTAATGGATCCTGAGGGGATTTGGAGGATCCTGAGGGGATCTGGGGGCTCCCGAGGGGTTTTTGAGGGGACTTGGGGGGTTCTGAGGGGGGATTTGGGGATTCCTAAGGGGGGATTTTGGGAGCATTTTGAGGGGATTTGGAGGGGTCCTGAGGGGGATTCGGGAGAATCCTGAGGAGATCTGGGGGATCCTGAAGGATTTGGGGGGAATCCTGAGGGGTCCTTGGGCGGTTCTGAGGGGGATTTGGGGGTCCTGAGGGGATTTGGGGTTCCTGAGGGGAATTTCGGGGGTCATGAGGGGTTTTTTAGGGATTCTGAGGGGAATTTGGGGGATCCTGAGGGGGATTTGGGAGGAATCCTGAGGGGAATTTTGGGATTTTGGGGAGAATTTAGGGGATCCTGAGGGGAATTTGGGGATCCTGAGGGGAATGTGGGAGTTCTGAGGGGAATTAGGTGGATCCTGAGGGGAATTTGGGGGATCCTGAGGATTTTGGGAGAATCCTGAGGGAATTTGAGAGGATTTGGTTGATCCTGAGGGGAATTTGAGGGGTTCTGAGGGGTTTTGGGGGATCCTGAGGGGAATATTTCGGATCCTGAGGAGAATTTGGGGATCCTGAGGGGATTTGGGGGATCCTGGGGTGATTTGGGGGGGTTCTGAGGGGGATTTGGGGTTTCCTTGAGGGGATTTGGGGTTCCTGATGGGAATTTGGGGGGATCCTGAGAGGTTTTGAGGGATCCTGAGGGGGATTTGGGAGACATCCTGAGGGGATTTGGGGGGTCCTGAGGAGAATTTTTGGGATCCTGAGGATAATTTGGGGGATCCTGAGGGGGATTTGGGAGAATCCTGAGGGCAATTTGGGATCCTGAGGGGAATTTGGGGTTCCTGAGGGGAATTTGGGGATCCTGAGGGGGATTTGGGAGAATCCTGAGGGGAATTTGGGGTCCTGAGGTGATTTGGGGGAGTTCTGAGGGGAATTTGGTGGATCCTGAGGGGAATTTGGGGTTCCTGAGGGGTTTTTAGGGATCCTGAGGGGGATTTGGGAGAATCCTGAGGGGGAATTTTGGGATCCTGAGGAGAATTTGAGGTTCCTGAGGGGAATTTGGGGGATCCTGAGGGGATTTGGGTTCCTGAGGGGATTTGGGGGGTTCTGAGGGGGATTTGGGGTTCCTGAGGGGGATTTGGGGTTCCTGAGGGGAATTTTTTGGGGATCCTGAGGGGGATTTTGGGTTCCTGAGGGGGAATTTGGGGTTCCTGAGGGGTTTTGAAGGATTCTAAAGGGGAATTTGGGGGGTCCTGGTGGAATGTTGGGGGTCCTGAGGGATTTTGGGGGGGTCCTGAAGGGTTTTTGGGCCTCTCAGCCTGAGTTTGGGTGGGATCATTTTTAGGATAACCTAAAAAAAACGAGGATTTTGAGGTGATTTTGGGTCGTTTTGTGGATTAGGGGCATTTATGGGATTTAGGTGAATTTTGGGCGATTTTGCAACGATTTTGTGGCATACAATGGGGCATTTTTAAGGGATTTTTGGGGTGATCTGGGGGCACTTTGTGGGATTTAGGGGCAACTTTGGGGTAACTTAAGGACATTTTGGGGCATTCTGAGCAAATTTAAGGCGATTTTTATTGCATTTTTGGGTATTTTTTACCTCCTACAATTTCTCTAAAAATCCACATTTTTTCAGGACGGGATTTTGGGGTGACTTTTGCTCCATTTTGGGTTTCCAACCCCCCAAATTTTAATTTTTCTCCCTTTTAGATCGCGGCCAAAATCGGGGGCGACGCGGCGCCGCCCGTCCCCAACAACAACGCCCCCCCCCCCGATTTTGGGGGTTTTGGGGGGGCAGAAACGGCAGCTGGAGGATGGAGGTGAGGGGGGTCCTGAACCCCAAAACCCGCGGGGACCCCAACATTGGGCAATGGAGGGGTCCCCAACCCAAAAATCTGCACCCCCAGATCAGCCCGAGAGCAAGAAACTGGCGGCACAGGGGGAAGGTGAGCGGGGGATTGGGGGTCCTAAAGGGGTTTTGGGGGGTCCTGAAGGGGGGGTTTGGGGTGTCCTGAAGGGAGTTTTGGGGTTCCCAGAGGGGTTTTGGGGGTCCCAGAGGGGTTTTGGGGGGGTCCTGACGGGGGTTTGGGGGGTCCTGAAGGGATTTTGGGGGGTCCCAGAGGGGTTTTGGGGGTCCCAGAGGGGTTTTGGGGGGTCCTGGAGGATTTTGGGGGGTCCTGAAGGGGTGTTGGGGGGTCCCAGAGGGGTTTTGGGGGGTTCCTGAAGGGGTTTTGGGGGGCCCTGAAGGGGTGTTGGGGAGTCCTAAAGGGGTTTTGGGGGTCCCAGAGGGTTTTCAGGGGGTCCTGAAGGGGTTTTGGGGAGTTTTAAAGGGGATTTTGGGGTTCCCAGAGGGGTTTTAGGTGTTCTGAAGGGGATGTTGGGGGGTGCTGAAGGGGTGTTGGGGGGTCCTAAAAGGGTTTTTGGGGGGGGTTCCTGAAGGGATTTGGGGGTCCTGAAGGGGATTTTGGGGGGTCCTGAAGGGGGTTTGGGGGTCCCAGAGGGGTTTTGGGGGTCCCAGAGGGGTTTGGGGGGTCCTGAAGGGGTTTTGGGGGTCCCAGAGGGGTTTTGGGGGGGTCCTGAAAGGGGTTTTGAGGTTCCCAGAGGGGTTTTGGGGGGTCCCTGAAGGGGTGTTGGGGGGTCCTGAAGGGGTTTTTGGGGGGGTCCTGAAGGGGGTTTGGGGGGGTCCTGAAGGGATTTTGGGGGGTCCTAAAGGGGTTTTGGGGGGGGTCCTGAAGGGATTTGGGGGTCCTGAAGGGATTTTGGGGGGTCCTGAAGGGGGTTTGGGGGTCCCAGAGGGTTTTGGGGGGTCCTGAAGGGATTTTGGGGGGTCCTGAAGAGATTTTGGGGTGCCCAAAGGGTTTTTGGGGGGTCCTGAAGGGTTGTTGGGGTCGCAGAGCGGTTTTTAGGGGGTCCTGAAGGGATTTTGGGGGTCCCCAAAAGGGTTTTGGGGGTGCCTGTAGTACCGGTTGTGGCCAGAGGGGGGCGCTGTGAAAGGTCCCAAAGGGATTGGGGGGTTCCTAAAAGTGTTTTTTTGGGGGAATTTGGTATTTCAGGGTCACTCCAATTTAGGGGGGACCCTCATGAGGGCTCAGGTTTGGGATTTTGGGGCGGTTTGGGGGAATTTTAGGGGGATTTGGTGGGATTTGGTGGGGGAGGGGATTTGGGATTTTGGGGTCACCCCAATTTGGGGGCTTTTTGGGGGATTTTGGGGTGGGTTTGGGATTTTGGGGTCACCCTAATTGAGGGGTGATTTTGGGAGGGGGGATTTGGGATTTTGGGGTGATTTTGGGGTGTGTTTTGGGATTTTGGGGTCACCCCAGATTGGGGGGGGAGGGGGGCGGAGGGGGGGGCCGGGGGGGGGGCTGGGGGCGGGGGAGGGGGGGGGTGGGGGAAGTGCGGGTGGGGTGCGGAGGCGGGGGGGGGTTTTTTGGGGGTGGATTTCGGATGTCGGGGTCAGCCCAATTGGGGGTTTTTGGGGTGGGTTTGGGATTTTGGGGTCACCCCATATGGGGGTTTTTGGGGTGGGTTTGGGTTTTGGGGTCACCCCTATTCGGGGGTTTTGGGGTGAGTTTGGGGTGGTTTGGGATTTCAGGGTCATCCCATTTGGGGGGGGTTTTGGGGGGATTTTGGGAAGATTTGGGGTGGGGGATTTGGGTTTTGGGGGGGATTTGGGGGGATTTGGGGTGGGTTTGGATTTCGGGGTCACCCCAATCCGGGGGTTTTTGGTAGGGTGCATTTGGGGTGGCATTGGATTTGGGGCCACCCCAACATTGGGGTGATTTTGGGGGTGGGTTTGGATTTCGGGGTCACCCGCTCCATTTGGGGTGATTTTGGGGGTTGATTTTGGATGGATTGGGGGTTTTGGGTCACACCAATCCGGGGGGTTTTTGAGGTGGATTTGGGGTGGGTTTGGGGATTTTGGGGTCACCCCCATATCGGGGGTTTGGGGGTGATTTTGGGGTGGATTTGGGATTTTGGGGTCACCCCTAATTCGGGGGGGATTTTGGGGGTGATTTTGGGGGGATTTGAGGGGTGGTTTTGGGGTCACCCCCAATTTCGGGGGTTTTTGGGGTGGGTTTGGGGATTTTGGGGTCACCCCAAGTCGGGGGGGTTTTTGGGGGTGATTTTGGGGGTGGGTTTTGGGATTTCGGGGGTCACCCCAATTCAGGGGAACCCCCACGGAGGGCTCAGGTTCCCCCCCAGCGCTGCCGGCACACCGGATGGGGCCCATCCACACCCCTCGGCCAGGTACGGCTCTGCACGGGGGCTTGGGGTTTTGGGGGATTTTTGGGATTTTGGGGGGGGGTTTGGGGTTTTTATGGGAGTTTGGGGGATGTTGGGGGGTTTGGGGGAGGTGTTTATGGGAATTTTGGGGTTTTTTGGGTATTTTGGGGGGGTTTTACTGAGTTTTATATGGGAATTTGGAGGGTTTTGGGGAGGTTTTGTGTGGGATTTTATGGGGTTTGATGGGGTTTTTGGGGGTTGTTTTGTGGTAATTTTTGGGAGGTTAATGGGATTTTAATGGGTTCTTTAATGGGGTTTTGGGGGGTTTTATTGGAGATTTGGGGGATTTTTCTGGATTCTTGGGGATGCTTCTATGGAGGTTTCACTATGGACAGTTGGGAGGGTTATGGGGTTTTTTAGGGAGGGTTCTGGGGGGGGGTTCTATGGGAATTTTCGGGGGTTTGGGTTTTTATGGGGGTTTTGTGGGGTTTTGGGTTTGGATGGAGGTTTTATGGGAGTTTATGGGATTTTGGGAGGGTTTTGTGGGGTTTTTAATGGGGTTTCCAATGGTGGTTTTGGTGGCGTTTTGGGAGGTTTTTTATGGGACATCTTCCGGGTGGGTTTTATGGGGGATTTATGGGAATGTTTGGGGTTTTTTTGGGGGTTTATGGGTTTTGTATGGGATTTTGGGGAGGTTTCATGGGTGCATATATGGGAATTTGGAGGGATTTTTATGGGGGTTTTTTGGGGTTTTTTTTTATGGGGTTTTTACGGGAAATTTTGGGGGGGTTTTATGGGAATTTTGGGGGGGTTTTAGGGGGGTGTTTGGGGGGATTTTATGGGGTGTTTTTGGGGTTTTTGAGGTGGTTTATTTGGACTGTGAGTTTTTGGGGTTTTTATGGGGTTTTTAGAGTATTTATGGGATTTTTATGGGATTTTGGGGGTATTTATGAGGGTTTTAGTGTATTTAGGGGATTTTAAATGGGATGTTTTGGGATTTTAATGGGATTTTGGGGATATTTTGACCGTTTTGGTGTCCCAGGACGACGGTGACTGAGGAGTACTCGGTTCCCTGACGGGATGGTCGGCCTCATGAGTCTGGGGGGATTTTGGGGACCCCCCCCAAACCCCATTTTTGGGGGTGTTTTGAGATTTAATTTTAGGGGTTAATTTGGGGATTTTTGGGGGGGTGATTTGGGGGATTTTGTGAGGGGGATTTGGGTGTTGGGGGGGGTCCCTAAGAATTGGGGGGGGTGTCCCAGGAATTTGAGGAATGTTGTGGACCCCCCATACCCCATTTTTAGGAAAGGTTTAGGATGAATTTTTTAGGGTTAATTTGGGTTTTTTTAGGGGGGTGATTTGGGGGATTTTGAGGGGGGATTTGAGGGTTTGAATGTTGGAGGGGTCCCAGGATTTGAGGATTTTGGGGACCCCCCCAATAGTCCCAATTTTGGGGGAGATTGGGATGAATTTTGGGGGTTGATTTGGGGGAGATTTGAGGGGGCATTTGGAGGAATTTTGATTTGGGGTGTCCCAAGAATTTGGGGTGATCCAAAACTTTGGAACTTTGGGGACCCCCCTACCCAAAACCCCATTTTAGGTGGAGTTTGGGTGGAAATTTTAGGGGGTGATGTTAGGATTTTTGGGTGGAATTTCGGGGGGTTTAAATTTAGGGAGGGATCCCAAAATTTCGGGGAGTGAGATCCAAAACTTTTGGAATTTTGGACCCCCCCCAAACCCCAATTTTTAGGGGAGTTTAGGATGAATTTCAGGGGTGATTGTTAGGAATTTTTGAGGGGAATTTTGAGGTAATTTTGGGGGGTTTAATTTAGTGTGGTGATCCCCAAAAATTTCGGGGGGTGATCCCAAAACTTTTGGAATTTGGGGACCCTCCCCAAGACCCCAATTTTTTTCCCCTTTTCAGGTCATTCGGCCGAGGTGGGGAACAGATCAACAAAATCCAGCAGGACTCTGGTGCAAAAGTGCAGCAGATTTCCCCAGTAGGAGAGACCCCAAAAACCTCCCTGAACCCCCAATTTGGGGGGAAAAAGACCCCAAAAATTAGGAGGG